>MCJB01038478.1:14486-39727 GCA_002018475.1 Nicotiana obtusifolia
CCCCCCCCCTTTTGCCTATGTCTATCAGTGTCTATATATGAGTGAGAGAGTGTGTATATATCAGAGAATCTCACAAGGGGAGGGAATATGTCAGCGTGAATTAGGGACTGTCAGAGGGGAGGAATATTTTTTGTAACTAACACAGCCAGCTAGCTGCCTATTTATAGTTAGCCCTTTTATTTCGAGCTATTCTTCTTTTATTTCTACACGTAAGGCCCCCCGAATTTTAATTATCTTTTTAAATACTACCCCTAACCCGCCTAAGTATGCACTTACTAAATCGAGACTAATGGGCCTGACTATCAACCAAGACAGGTCTCTATTTGACCCCAAATAAAAAATAGAAAACGTAGAGCAATTGAGAACTTTAAAACATGAAAATAGTGATTTTGAATACTAAAATGCATCTAACTCAACAAATATTTAAGTAATCTTAAACATGCAAACATAGAACTAACTATTTTGTTAAAACCTATTATGCTAATAAAAAAAACAGAACAAGAGAAGAAGTAGAAGAAGAAAGATAGAAAAGAAGATAGATGAACATTACCTAAGCAGAACAAAACAAGCTTTTCGGGTAACATTCATTAACCAGCGGGTCCGAGCTCTCTCTCTCGACGAGCCGAAAGTAACATCAATCGATTGAGAACAATCGATTGATGTGAGTTTTGAGTGGAGTCGCGTTCTGAAATCTCAAGAGTCAACAATGGCGGAATTTAGGGTTTTCAACTTCTTAGATTTAAAAGTCGTGAAGTTGTAGGAGTTTTTGGAGAGAATGGTTTAGGGATTAGGGATAAAGAGTCGAAGGAGGCTATAGGGTGGTGATTTGGGGTGGATTGGAGGTGGGATGCCGCCGTGAGGCGATTTTCGGCAGCGGCTATGAGAGAGAGTGAGAGAGATGAACAGTGAGGATAGTCGTTAGGGTTTGGGGCCAAAAAACGGGTTTCGAGCACTTATATAGGGGGTGAGGAATGAGTTCCGAACCGTCGGATCATGGGGCAATCAACGATCGCGATTGAACGTGACCAAAACGGTGTTATTTTGGTCACTGATGGGGAGGACAGGATATAGAGAATGGGTTGGACGGGTTGCGACCAGAACTGGGCTTGAGACAATGGCCCAGTTCTGTTTTTGGCTTAACAACATTTCGTTTGTCCTTTAGATCTTTTCATAAGTAGCTACATTGTTTCTAATTGCATTTATTTTGCAACAAAGACCAATTAGCACTTAAACTGATTAATTAAAGTAATTGATTAAAGCTAATGTATAATTTTTTTTTGTGATTTTTATTTATCAATTAAGCAATTTGTATGTGATTAAAACCTAAAAATGCAAGTAAAATTTAAAGTACTATGCAATGAAGAATTGGACATTTTTATGGTATTTTCTATGATTTTGAAATACTAAATATGCACAAAAATGCAACTAAATACGGACATAAATTTTTTTAAAATTCTACAAAAATCAAAATCAATAAGAAAAGTTATTTTTTGTAGATTTTGTAGGAATATTTTCATAGGGCAAAAATTATGTGCTCACAGTTGCCCCTATTTGCTCGAGAACATGAAGAATTTTCGGGCAAAGATAAAGTGAGCAATTACGAGCAATTTTTGCTTGTTTTACACTCCGTGCGAAGCAGTTGGAAAGAGTTTGACCGAACCTTACTTCAAAGGTTGCCTACATATCCTTGGCTATTAAGGAATCAGGGAAATGTAGTTCTGGAAGTTTTGGTAGCTGGGACTACCAAAAAGCTGTGATTTCACTGTTGTTGCTACTGTTGCTGTTGTTGTTGCTTGCTGAACTCCTTATTACACCAAAGTCAATAATGAAAAAGAAGCTAAACAAGCCTACCAGCTATGAGTTACAAGATTCCTATCTATACGTCTTTCGAAACTTGATCTTGAGTCTTAATTGCTCCTTCATGCATACTCTGATCTGAACCTTGATGCTCCCTAGCTGCACGTACTGGTTCATTCTTCTATGACTTCTTTTGATCAAAACATGAATTGCAATGTTCGTGACTTTATTCACATCTTGAACAGTCCATATCTTTTATCTGCTTTTGTACTTTGGATTCACCTCTTTTCTTTTTCTTTTCTTATTCTGGACTGAGACTTCTTCTTCTGGTCACCTTGAACCCTGTGCCTCGAGGTAAAACCTTCTCAGACACCAAAATAAACAAATGAACAAAAAAAAATTTCCCCAGTTTTCACTAGGAAAATTTCGTGAGTTATTTGTGACAAAACTCTATACTACTTCATTATTGAAAGCAATAAAGTTCAGGAATAGTGTACTCGGGGAAAACCTGATTCTTTGGGAGTAATGTACTCTGATTGTCAAAATGGTGCCCCAATTAGGGAGTGAAAACCATATGTTGGAAAACGAGACTAGGGAGTGGAGACTCTATGTTGGGAAGGAAGACTAGGGAGTGGAGACCCTATATCTAAATAAAGTCAACCAGGGAGTGGAGACCCTATGTTGGAAAAGGAGGCTAGGGAGTGGAGACCCTATATCTAAATAAAATCAACTAGGGAGTGGAGACCTTATGTTGGAAAATGGAGACTAAGGAATGGAGACCCTATGTCCAAAATAAAATCAACTAGGGAGTGGAGACTTTATGTTGGAAAAGAAGACAAGGGAGTGGAGACCTTATGTCTAAATAAAATTAACTATGGAGTGGAAACCCTATGTTGGAAAAGGAGACTAGGGAGTGGAGACCCTATGTCCAAAATAAAATCAACCAGGGAATGGAGACCCTATGTTGGAAAAGGAGACTAGGGAGTGGAGACCATATGTCCAAAATAAAAATCAACTAGGGAGTGGAGACCATATGTTGAAAAAGAAGACTAGGGAGTGGAGACCCTATGTCCAAAATAAAAATCAACTAGGAAGTGAGACCTTATATTGGAAAGGAAGACTAGGGAGTGGAAACCCTATATCTAAATAAAATCAACTAGGGAGTGAAGAACCTATGTTGGAATAGGAGACTAGGGAGTGGAGACCCTATGTCTAAAATAATAATCAACTAGGGAGTGGAGACCCTATGTTGGAAAAGAAGACTAGGGAGTGGAGACCCTATGTCTAAATAAAATTAACAGGGAGTGGAGACCCTATGTTGGAAAAGGAGACTAGGGAGTGGAGACCTTATATATAAAATAAAAATCAACTGGGGAGCGGAGACCCTTTGTTGGAAAAGGAGACTAGGGAATGGAGACTCTATGTTTAAAATAAAATAAACTAGGTCTTCATAAGGAGACTAAGGAGTGGAGACCCTATGTCTAAAATAAAAATCAACTAGGGAGTAGAGACCCTATGTTGAAAAAGGAAATTAGGGAGTGGAGACCCTATGTTTAAAATAAAACCAACTAGGGAGTGGAGACCCTATGTTGGAAAAGAGACTAGGGAGTGGAGACCCTATGTATAAAATAAAATCAACTAGGGAGTGGAGACCCTATGTCTAAAATAAAATCAACTAGGGAGTGGAGACCCTATGTTGAAAAAGGAGACTAGGGAGTGGAGACCCTATGTTGAAAAAGAAGACTAGGGAGTGGAGACCCTATGTCTAAAATAAAATCAACTAGGGAGTGGAGACCCTATGTTGGAAAATGAAACTAAGGATTGGAGATCCTATACTACCATGATTTTGAATTTTTTTTCTTTTATTTCTTTCATTTTTATTTAATTTTTTTTTAATATATAAAAGCGAGAAAGGATTTGGAGAAGACTCCCCTTTTGGAGTTGTTGATGTTGCAGAGCTATTTCTAGCTCCCACGTAGTTTCCTTTCGGTTGCACCTGCTTCTTGCAAGGTTGCTTTTGGATTGCACCTGTTCTTTCGTGTTTTCCAAACAAAGTACAATTTGTCAGTTTGAAACAGTATTTAGTTTTGAGGCCTTGAGCGTTTCAATCACTTGATATTGGTCGGATTATTGATGACGATTTCAAACTGCAATTAGTTATTTCCTGAATATCAATTGCATTTCTGGCCCCGGAGAACCTTTGCGTTTCCAAAATTTACCACGACGGTTGGTCACGTGAGACCTAACTTTTTCAACTTTATTTTGCCTTTGTGGGTATTTGAGTTCTTTCTTTCGAGAGTTTTTATTTCAAAGCATCAGCCACCATAGCCATTCGGGATTAACTTGATGCCCCTGCCGAGGTTGGGTGCCCTTTTTTTCTTACATATTAGCTTGTATCAAACGAGAGTCTTGTAAATCAGTCTTGCCATCCCTTCTTTGCCTTAGTTTCGGAACCAAAGTTAGACCGAAAGGGATTTAAAGAACAACAAACAATGGAACACACAATGAATTTAGACAAGAGGTATCCCTTCCGGGGAAAGGAAAGAAGGACTTATCTGGAGTGCGTGCAAACTTCAATGAACATGACATGCCTTTTAGATTGGATGCTTGATCTGTGTAAACCGTCCGACTCTCAAAAATTCACCACAACTCTTATCTCGAAACCGAGAAACCTTGCCTAGGACTGTGTGGATGCCAATGGCTGTGACGATCCTCTATTCGATCAGTAATGCCTTTTGCGGGTTTTCACCAGCTGACCTCTCTCATTTCTCTTCTCACCATCGCCTTATAGTGCCCTTTGCGGGTTTTCACTAACAAGACTCTCTCATTTTCATTTGCTCGACGTCGCCCTATAGTGCCCATGAGGGTTTTTACCAATAAGACTCTCTCATTTTATTTCTCTCATTTTGGTTGTATCAGATTCAAGTGACTGTATCCTCCAATTCTTGAACATTCTCGTTGATAGATTGGAAGGACTTGAAAAGGATTTGGGTAAAAAAGATTTGGATTGAATTATAGCCCTGGAACCTTCAAGCAAAACTATCACTGAACCATTGTAACATCTGCTCCAATTTCCACTTTTGGGGGAATGTGGATTTTTATTCGGTATGACTGAACCCCAGACAGAGGCTGCCTACGTATCCTTTCGGAATCAAGTCAAACATAGTTCAAGGTACTTTGTTCTTGATTTTTCTTTTTCTTTTTGTTTTTTTTATTTTTTATTTTTCCTTCTTTTTTCTTTCTTGTTTCTTCTTCTTCTTCTTTTTTTTAGTAACATCTTCAAGTTCCAAAGAGGTAATCAAAAAAAAGGTAACCTACTCAAAGGGTTTGCAAATGGTTGATAGTGTTTAGGTAGCGAGAATGAAAGCCTTTGTCATCCCAATTAGATAATACTAATGTTGTGAAAAAGGGGTCAAACATAATACATTTTGACTGCGTCTACATTGACAATTGTCTCGGAATCATTTACCCCGTTATCTCCCAAATATAGCGCTCCTTTTGGCAATACTTTTCTTATAATATACGAACCTTTCCAATTTGGAGCAAATTTTCCTTAGGCTTCTTCATGATGTGGGAGAGTACGTCTTAGAACGAGCTAGCCCACTTCAAATTTTCTGCGCCGCACTTTCTTATTATAAGCACGAGCCATCCTTTGTTGGTACAATTGGCCATGGAAAACCGTGATCATTCGCTTTTCATCGATCATGGTCAGTTATTCCAAACGGGTTTTGACCCATTCTTCATCCTCGATCTCAGCTTCTGCAATGATCCAAAGAGAGGGAATCTCAACTTCTACAGGTATTATAGCTTCAGTGCCATAAACAATAAGTAGGGTGTAGCCCCAATTGATGTGCGCACGGTTGTGCGATACCCCAATAATGCGAAGGGAAACTTCTCATGCCATTGTCTGGAACTCTGAATCATTTTACTGAGGATCTTCTTGATATTCTTATTCGTCGCTTTAACAGCTCCATTAGCTTTCGGCCGATAAGGGGTTGAATTACGATGCGTGATTTTAAATTGTTCATATACCTCCCTCATCAAGTGGCTATTCAGATTTGTAGCATTGTCTGTAATGATAGTTTTAGGAATACCAAAACGACAAATAATGTTGGAATGCACGAAGTCCACCACTGCTTTGAAGGTAAATGCTTCAACTCACTTTGTGAAATAATCAATGGTAACAAGGATGAATCTGTGCCCATTTGAAGCATTTGGCTCGATCGGCCCAATAACATCTATGCCCCAAGCAACAAGCGGCCAAGGTGCTGACATAGGATGTAACTCTGAAGGCGGTGCGTGAATCAAGTCACCACGTATCTGGCACTAATGGCATTTCCGGACGAAACTGAAACAATCTCTTTCCATGGTCATCCAGTAATAACCTGCTCGGAGGATTTTCTTTGCAAGGACATATCCGTTCATGTGAGGCACACAAACTCCGAAATGCACTTCGTTCATGATCTTTTCAGCTTCTCGGGAATTTACACATCTTAACAGATTTAGAGTTGGGGGTTCTTTTGTATAGGACCTCGCCACTCAAAAAGAAACTACTAGCAAGCCATCTGATAGTTCTCTTTTGATCTCCACTGGCTTGCTTGGGATATTATTTTATTTTCCAAAATCTTTTGATATCATGGTACCATGGTTGAACATCTGACTCCATTTCAATTGCATTGTAATAACCATGCCTTTCTCGGACTTGAATTCCCAGTGGGTCAATATGACAATTAGTTGGGTACGGCAACATTGAGGCCAAAGTAGCTAGTGCATCTTCTAACTCATTATGGAATCGAGGAATGTACCTGGACTCGACGGATTTGAACCATTTGCTAAGATCTTCTACATGTTGCTTGTACGGGATGAGTTTGATGTCTCGAGTTTTCCATTCGCCTTGGGCTTGCCAAATGATTAGATCGGAATCTCCCATAATTAATAATTCTTCTACATCTATATTAATTGCCATGTTCATGCCCATGATGCAAGCCTCGTACTCAGCTGTGTTATTTGTATAAAAGAACCGAAA
Source organism: Nicotiana obtusifolia (assembly GCA_002018475.1). Taxonomy (NCBI): domain Eukaryota; kingdom Viridiplantae; phylum Streptophyta; class Magnoliopsida; order Solanales; family Solanaceae; genus Nicotiana; species Nicotiana obtusifolia. Next base: position 21,310 of record MCJB01038478.1, read on the forward strand.
TCGGGCTGTTGCAGTATAATGCTGCCCATTGGGTGAAACCAGAATTGCTTCGATCCCAACACCTTTTGCATTTACAGCTCCATCAAAGAACATTTTTCAAGTGTTGGTGCCCTCTGGAATTACTTCAATTGAGTTCACTTCCTCGTCTGGAAAATACGTGTTTAGGGGTTAGTATTCATCATCTACCGGGTTTTCAGCTAGATGATCTGCCAAGGCTTGGGCTTTCATTGCCGTGCGAGTGACATAGACAATGTCAAATTCTGTGAGCAGGATTTGCCATTTTTGCCAACCTTCATATAGGCATCGGCTTCTGGAATATGTATTTCAGAGGATCCATCCTGGTGATGAGATACGTAGTATAAGCCAGTAGATAATGTCTAAGCTTCTGGGCGACCCAAGTTAGGGCGCAACAAGTTCTTTCTAACAAAGTGTATTTAGTTTCATAACTAGTGAACTTCTTGCTTAGGTAATATATGGCTTTCTCCTCTTCCCAGTCACATCGTGTTGTCCCAGGATACAGCCAAAAGAATTTTCCAGGACTGTCAGGCACAAGAACAAAGGTCTTCCTGGCTCGGGTGGAACCAGAATTGATGAGTTTGACAAATATTCTTTGATTTTATCAAAAGCTTCTTGACGCTCATTTGTCCATTTGGTCGCCACATCTTTCTTCAATAGTTTGAATATGGGCTCACAAGTGGTAGTAAGTTGGGCGATGAATCTGCTGATGTAATTCAATCTCGCTAGAAGATTCATGACTTCTTTCTTGCTTTTCGGGGGTGGAAAGTCCCGAATGGCCTTTATCTTTGTCGGATCTAACTCAATGCCCTTGCGACTGACTTTAAAACCCAGAAGCTTTCCAGATAGAACTCCAAACGCACATTTAGCCGGGTTCAATTTCAAATCATACCTGCGCAGACGCTCAAAAAATCTCCTCAGATCTTGTACATGGCCTTCCTGTGTTCTGGATTTAATTATCACATCATCCACATAACCTTAATTGCTCGGTGCATCATGTCATGGAATATGGCAGTCATAGCTCTCATGTAAGTTGCCCCGGCATTTTTCAAACCAAATGGCATGACCCTGTAACAGTAAGTGCCCCAAGGTGTGGTAAAAGTCGTCTTTTCTGCATCTTCTTCATCCATCAAGACCTGGTGATACCCAGAATAACAATCCACGAAGGACTGTATCTCATGTTTAGCACAGTTGTCAATGAGGATATGAATATTCATCAGCGGAAAGTTTTCTCCGGGACTCCCTTGTTCAAATCCCAGTAATCAACGCACACTCGGGTTTTCCCATATTTCTTCGGCACCGGAACCACGTTAGCCAACCACGTGGTGTATCGGACAACTCGAATCACACTAGCTTTCAATTGTTTGGTGACTTCTTCCTTGATCTTATTGCTGATATCCGTTTTGAACTTTCTTTGCTTTTGCTGGACGGGTGGATAGCCGAGATATATAGGCAACTTATGTACCACCTGATCAACGCTCAGCCGTGGCATATCATCATAGGACCATGTGAACACGTCTTTGAACTCAAACAAAAGTTGAATCAATGCATCTCTAGTTCTTTCCTCAGCGTGAATACTTATCATGGTTTCTCAGATCTCTTCTGGACTGCCCAAGCTGAATGGCTCGGTTTCACTTAAGTTTCACTTAGTCTATTCTCAAATTGTTCCAATCCTCGATTTATTTCCCTAAAAGCCTCATCCTCATCATATTCTGGTTGTTGATTCATTATTTCACAGCTAGACGACGTTTTAGGATTTGAGCATGAAGTCCGCAAGCATGTCATGTTATTTAAATCCCCAATATTAGAACTGAAAAAGGAAAAGATAAGAAAAATAGCGAGATCAGTACAAAAGGAAAAAAGGCGAATGAAATATTGATTCCATTTCATTGAATTGAAGATACGAGGGTTTACATCAAAACTAAATGAATAAAGTAAAAACATTTGAGCTACACCCTGAAATAGCTTTCCAATTCTGGAGTTTGGCATCTGGTCCTATATACTGCACTTCGGCACTGCTCGTGCCTTCCTCGGGCTAGACCATGTGCAACTCATATAATATTTGCTTCAGAGATTCACAAATGTTATCGATTTCTTCGGTTGTGAAAGCCTCTTCTTCTTCTTCTTCCACATACTTTGGTTTGACAAATTATTAGGAGAGGTGTGGAATGGGCTGGGACAAGACCACCCTTTTTCTTTGCGCTTATCGGCCCATTTTCTGTCGGCCTCTGTAGCTTGGAAATCCACACCGAAAAACTTTTCACTGGCGGTTGAAATAATGGGTTCAGTGATACCCTGTAGAGACAACCCAAGCCCTTTTCCGGGCTTATACTCATATCTAATAATTTGAGTGGCAACTATGACCGAAGCATTAGATAAGCAAGGTTGAGGTAATGGGAACCCTTCTTCTCATTGATCGGCCACCACAATTTTGAAAGCCTGGTATACAATATGTTCGCTACCTTTCTTAGCTTCCAGACATGGGACTGAAGGGTCCCTGTAGATGGACAACTCATCTTCTCTATGGACAATAATTTCTTGATCATCATACTCAAATTTAACCATTTGATGGAGGGTGAAGGAAAAACTCCTGCAACAAGAATACATGGTCTTCCCAGAAGGAAATTGTATAAGGTTTCCATGTCCAAAACCTGAAAGGTTACCTCAAAATCCACAGGGCCAATGGTCAGAATTAGATCAATTTCCCCAATGGTGTCTCTTCTAACCCCATCAAAAGCCCGAACATAGACATTGTTAGCCTGGATTCTTTCCGTTCCGATGTCCATTCTCTGTAGTGTTGAGAGAGTATAAATGTCGACCCCGAATCCACCATCTAACATTACCCTCTTCACATAATAGCCCTCACATTTTACTATCAAGTGGAGGGCATTGTTGTGGGCGGCTCCTCCTGGGGGCAAATCATCGCGGCTGAAGGAAATTATGTTGACTGCGAAGAATCTTTGTGCCATTCTCTCCAATTTTTCGACGGAAGTATCAATCGCGACATATGCTTCATTGAATGTTTTCAGGAGCACCTTCCGGTGTTCATCCGAACTCAACAACGGAGATAAGAGCGAAACCTGGGAAGGAGCCTTCCGGAGTTGGTCAACTATTGCGTATTCTGAAGCTTTCATCTTTCTGAGGTACTCTTCAGCTTTCTCACTGTTGAGAGGCTTCTCGGATGGCAGCCTTTTATCCTTGTTCAATTTGAACCTTTTTAGCTCTTCTGGGTTATGGTACCCCTCGGACTTATTCATTTCATTCACCTCTTTCATGACCTCCTTTCCCTTGTAGGTAACTATGGTTCGGTTGTAGTTCTAGGGGATTGCGGTAGGGTCCTTCATGGGGCTTTGTGGTGCGCGGTTGGTAACCACGGGCTCAATCAGCCTTGGTGAAATTACAGGCCCATGCGCCACACAGGTCCCCTTTGGCACATACACTCTTGGCACATTCAGCATGCCTTTCTCCTCCTCGAACTTCCTGGGAGTATTCAAGATGAACAGCTCTTTCCTCGGGGCCTTAGGAACATAGAGGAAACTGTTTTTAGTAGGTGCTGCCCTAGTCTTTGCTTCAACAACTTGAGGAACCAGAATGACTTTCTCCTCTGTTTTGGCCTGCTTTGCCGTCACTTTGGGCCTTCTCCTTGAATCGGCGATGGAAATGATGGCTTTTAACGCTGGATCGAACTCCTCGTCGTCGCAAATCATTCGAATGACTGGCCCATTATTGTGAGCTGGTAATTCATTGTTGGTCACATTAGGGATCTCTTCGTCCTTTTGCACAATTCATTTTTCCTCTATCAAGCTTTCAACCACCTTTTGAGGGTCCAAATAGTCCTCTGTATCATGACCCTCTACTCCAGAATGGTAAGCACACATGGTACCGACCCGGTATGATGGGGATTCAGGGTTTTGCCGATTGGGAGGTACCAGTTACAACAGACCCAGTTGGATCAACTTCTGGAGCAGGCTGGAGTAAGATTCACCAATATAGGTCAAATTGGTTCTCCTAGGAGGTTCACGAGGGCGTTGATTATGTTGGTGTTTATTTTGTGGCGGACGGGGATTATATGGAGCTTGGTAAGGATGGTTATTTCTAGGAAGTGGAGCTCAGGTTTGATTATAATGTTGCTGTGGCGGGGCGTAAGGTTGGCCATTCCTCACTGCATATTGGGGCAGTGTTATGGCGTAGGTAGCATCTTGGTATGGATAATAATGCTGTGAGGTTCTGGGAGGCATGTAAGAGCGGTCAAATATTGACGAGGGCCTCGTGATCCTGAAGCCATCATAGCTCCCTCCTCCCTCTTTTTACGACTGGCAAGACTCCCTGAGCTGTTCTGGATGCTTGGGAGGTGGCTTTCAAGGCAGCTTGACTCAATATTCGGCCAGTTTTCAAACCATTTTCCACCATTTCTCCTATTTTGATCGCTTCAGCAAATGGTTTGCCCATAGCGGACATCATGTTTTGAAAACAATCGGCCTCTTGGGCCTACAAGAAAACTGTAACCATTTCTGTGTCATCCATGGGCGGTTTTACTCTGGCAGCCTACTCGCACCATCTGATAACATATTCGCGAAAACTCTCCGCGGTTTTCTTCTTCAGATTAGACAAGGAATTTCTGTCTGGAGCAATGTCCACATTATACTGGAACTGGCGAACAAAATCTCGGGCCAGAACATCCCACACATGCCAATGGGTAATTTCTTGATCCATGTACCACTCTGAAGCAATTCCTGTCAAGCTCTCTCCAAAATATGCCATTAACAACTCTTCCTTTCCACCAGCCCCTCGCAGCTGATTGCAGTATCTTTTTAGATAAGCAATGGGGTCTCCGTGCCCATCATACTTCTAAAACTTTGGCATTTTGAAGCTCGCTGGTAAGTGGACATGGGAAAACATACACAGGTCAGAGTATGAGACACTTTTTTGGCCGCTCAAGCCTTGCATGTTTTTCCTACTATGTTACAGGCTTTTCATGTTTTGAGCCATTTCCTCTTGTTCCGGGTTCCTTATTGCCCTTTCTTGTTCAATCGGGGATTCATATTGCGATGGTTGGGCGTATGAGTCTGGGATAACATGAGTTACGTCCGGCTGAAATTGGGGGCCTTGAAAAGTGAATGCTGAAGGCTCAAAGAATGGCCTAGGCATGGTTGGTAGTGCCATGATAAAGACCGGTGGTGTAGAAACAACCATTGATGGTGCTCCGGAGAACGGCGCTTGGGGCTGAACCACAGAAGGCATACCGGTGAAAGATGACATAGAGGGGTGCCCAAATGGGACAAATGGATTTGCCATGGGAACGTTAGTGGTTCCGACTGTCCTTGGGGCCAGTTCGGGAAAATCAGGGATAGTGCTTAGGCGGTTCTCTACCATTGGGCGTCCCACATTTCCAATATGCGGAGCCGTAACATCTTGTTTTCTTCGGCAGTTGCCGTCTCTGGTTTTGAAATAGCCGGCTCAGGGCTATCGTCGGTGTTAATGATGTGGAGATTGCTTTTCGTAGCCATTGGGACTTTTCCTTTTGATCTTGTGACATAGGGTGAGAAGCCAAATTTCCGACAAAACTAACCACTTTAACAAGACCTACTAAAGTTGTTGCACACAAAACACCCTTGTCAGTGTAAAACATTTAACAGATAGGAAATCACCCCTTGGGAATGCAATGCACTTGGACAGTTAAACGTTTCTAAAATATTCTTTCCTTGACTGCATGTTTCATCCTGATTTTCACTATCTCTTTTACTCAATAGCTCTTTTCTCCCTTCATATCTTGATTTTCTCTCCTCTCTTTTTTTTCGTGGTCTTTCTCTTTCTTTTTCTTTTTTTTATTATTTAGATAGGGATATTATTGCATCCGATGGGGATTGCCTACGTATCATGATACCGCATGAATCAGACCATTACGTAGTTCAGGAGAATAAATGCAAAATCAAAGAAAAGAAAATTTTGGGTTGTCTCAGAAATTCCATTAATAAAATCTTTTTGGATTTTTTATTACAACGACTTGGAGGAGCTGATAACTGAAAGAGGAAAAGTGACGCAGACTTAATACCAAATAACAAGCAAACTTGGTACAAACGAAAGGACAAACAGACTCAAGAAAAGTAAAATATAGGCTAGAAACAAAATTGAAAATTCAAGATTACATCAGAGCTTCAAATACTGTTTCAGGGACACGGGACATCAGTCAGTCTCAACGCGGGCCTGCGTGCAATCTCTTCCAGGAGGAACTCTAGATCGACCATCACCTGGCGAGCGGAGGACAGCACTGAAGTGAAATATATAGACCTGGTCATACCCTCACATTCGTGGCATTTCATAACAGCGTAATCGGCTATTTATTTGATTCTCATTCTAATGACACACTTTTCTTGGAGAAGGCGTCCAATTTGCTATGAACGGGCTTCCAGCACTTACGTGGCTATGTTATTTTGATCTTGCAGCTTTCGCACGCTCTCTTCTTATTGCCAAATCAGTGCATAACAACATTGTCTTTCTGTTTTGAAATCCTTTGTCTGCCGAACCATTTCATTTTCGAGGGTGACTAGCTTTTCCCTCAAAATCGTGATTCCCCTATCATATCTTTATTTAAATTGGCAGGCTGACATTGCTTGTTCTTCTGCAACTTTTGCCAGCTTTGCTCGAGCCTTTGCCAAGTCTTCCTCGGCTTTGGTCAAATCTGCTGCGTAGTCATGCACTTTTCGCCTCAGATTGCTTATGATATTTTTATCTCTCTCGCTTTTCATTGGCATTTTGACAGCTATTTTTATTTTTCAGATCTGAGCTCGGAGGGCTTCATTTTCCTGGACAATTCTTTTCTTTCTCCTTCGTCCTCAGCAGCTTGCAATCCACTATCAAATTTAATGGTTCTGATTTGATCTTTTAGTTTGCCTATGGTGGTCCGGGATTCTTTCTCTTGGGCTGCCAAGCCCACTGTTCTTGTGTTGCATCAACAAATTCTTCGATATGGGGCCTTTTAGCCGGTCATTCATATTCCTCATTTGTCGCGACTCTCTTTCCATACCAAGCGACATAACCTGGTAAAACCTCGCCTTTGGACAATCGTGTACTCGGGTGTCTGCCCCCAAGTACTGGCATTCGCTCCAAATTTGACGAACCACATCTTCAGGAAATTGGGCATCGGAGCGGATTTCAACCACATAAGGACTAAGATCTTCATCTCTAGGGATCGTTTGGTATCTTCCAAGTTGTCTTAAAACCCGATATGGAGCATAAGGCTGGATACTTCGGAGACCCATCAGAAGGAAATATGAACGAGTGGCGGGCATGTAAATAATCTCATCAGCAAGGAGCCAACCCAATGTCCACTCTATCTGATCCGCAGTTATACAACGAATGTGGGTGACCCAATCTTTGACCCCTTCTGGCATTTCGAACCCTGTCACTCGTGTACCAAATTCTTCAATGCAATTTTTTCCAGTAAAACCATAATTCATGTATCTGGGACGGTGACAAAGGTGCTCGATCATCCACATTTTTGGTGACAGATTGCATCCTTCGAAAAACTTGACTCCGGCCTTACAGGATGTAAGGGCTCGGAATATGTCTGATACAATCATGGGAACGAGGGTATTCTTAGCTTGGGTAGTCAAAAAGTGAACAACTCCTGCTATATGCAAATCAATATGCGCATTTTCTCTTGGAAACACCAGAAGGCTTAAAAATGCCACCATGAAAGCAAAGCATCTATGCGTCTCCCATTTCGCCTCGTTTTCTTTACTGCAGAGTCCATTTTCTGGGTCCTCAAATCCTCATAAGTGCTCGTACCGCTGGTATATGAAGTGAAAAGTGCAAACCTCAGCTGCTAGACCTTCTGCCTTTATTTTCCTACTTATTTTTAGTAGGTCTAGAAACTTGTGAGGAGTAATGGTCCTTGGAGACACCAGGTACTTGTGTCTTAATCCTTCTGTACTCCCGGCATAACCTGCCATTTCTTCCAGAGTAGGTGTAAGCTCAAAATTCGAGAAGTGTAAAACATTGTGATCGGGGTCCCAAAATGATACCAGTGCCTCTATCAAACTACTTCTTGGTTGGACCTTTAATAATCCAATGAGTGCCCCCAGGTATTGATTGACCTAGTGTCATCCATGTTTTCCCAAATCATCCCACCATATGTGGAGTGCTAGCAGAATATGATCCATAACCTTTATCGATAAGTTCTGAACAGTGCTCATTCAGCACATTTAAAAAAATCAGGGTGACCAGGTTAAAACATTTGAATTTTATTTAAAATCTTTTTTTACGTCATTTTTATTTTGAAAACAGATCACGACTACTTTTGCAAATCCGACCCTTCAGCACTTCGGACAGGAAGATTCTAGGGTTGTGCTCGCTAAGTGGCCAAAACTTGGAAAAAGGAATATAGGTGGCTATTCTTGCAAAAACGGCCTTCCAGCGTCCCGTTGGGACATTCTAGCTATTTGGAAAAAAATGGCATCACCTAACTTTATTTATGACAAAATGACAACATTTCATATTCTTGATATTGTTTGCAAAAATGGGGCTGAACCTGATGAAGGTTGCATACGTATCTCACATCCGATGAGAATCAAACCCGCGTAGTTCGGTAAGTTCTGACGCAACACGAAAAGGGTAACTTATTTTGAAATAAATTTTTCCAAAATTTAGGTAGAGTTTTCGGATTTTACAAATATCTGAATTTTTCAGAACCGGGTAAATTTTCTCTCACCTAACTCACTTTTGGTTTTTCTTGATTATTATTATTATTATTATTATTACTATTATTATTATTATTATTATTATTATTATTATTATTATTTTACTCTAAAAGCTGGTCAACGTGCGAGCCAAAACAAACAAATGCACAAATAGCATGTAAAATGCATCAGGATGGTCTTTTAATTTGGGTACACCTGTCCTAGACGGACCAAACTCCTGTGTTGAGTTCCCAAAGTCAAATGCACATGATGCAAATAAACATTCATATTAGGGATCCAGCATGAGGCTATGCTATTCTAAGAATCCTGGGGTGTATTGTTCTAGACATGGCTTACCCGAGCGGACAACTCGAGCCGAGGGGAGGCAACGTACCGGAAACCAAAAGGCCATCCGGCTTTGTAACTGACGATCCTCGTTCTAAGTTATGGATGTGACACTCTAACAGAAAAGAAGCCACGCCAACGTGCGCTTCCCAGAAGATTTAGAAGACTGATAGAGGAGAAGGGATTTCGTGACAGTTTATATATACAGTTCACAGAATACCAAAGCGGTAAAAAGCGACAGTTAGCACATTAGGCTCAAAACTCATAAAAAATCAGATAACAAATAAAAACCAAGTATAACAGTTATTTTAAGCTCGAATTCTGAACCCTGAACCAGAGATTCTGGGTTCGATCCTCAGCAGAATCGCCAGAGCTGTCACACCTCTTTTTTCCGAGGAATAGGGAGTTTTTCCAGTTAAGGTGACATTATTCGAAATGGAATTATTTATTTATTTAGAGTCTCCACTTGGAATAATTATTATGGTGTCCCAAGTCACCGGTTTATTTTAAAATCCCAAATCGAGAAAAGTTGACTTTATTTATGGTCCGCAAACACAGAAGATAGGGTAAGGAATTCTATTAACCCGAGAGAAGGTGTTAGGCATTCCCGGATTCTGTGATTTTAGCACGGTCGTTTAACAATTAATATTTGGCCTAATTATCTGATCTAATACATACTTAGAACCTATTGTGCATTTTTAAACTCTTTAACCACTTTTATTTAATCACTTTTAGGATTTAAAGAGTTTATTTGAATAAGTCGCGATGTCACGCACTTATCGTTTTTGTACACATTGCGAATCACATCACATGAGACGCACCCGTGATTTACAACATGTTTATTATTATTATCATTTGAAGTTGTGATCAAGTCACGTGAAACGTGCACTTGAATTGGGATTTACGTATCATTGACTATGCCATGAGAACCGAACCCATAGTCATGATGATATATTAAAATGCGTCAAAATCAAACTACGATGTTTGAGAACTATATTTTCTAATTACTTAAGGATTCAATGTGAGGCCATAATTTATGGGAAGTTCTTTGTAGGATCGACCTTGGGATTCTTGGCAGCTTAAGGACTATTTGCAGCCCTTAAGTAGACAAAGGAAACCACCTTTTGGACAGATTTTGGTTCACCAAAAGTCTATCCAAAAAAGACTGGCTTTGTATGCTAAACATTGTTCAAAGGCTGCCTGAAAAGGTGAAAAGATAGCTTAAAAACATGTTGTAGCAGAAGTATGGAGAAAAAAATATATTTTCAGCCACCCTACTAATAAAAAGGCAACCTGTTACACACCCTATTTTATGATTACAACCATTTACCCTTAAGATTTTATGAATATCAGCACCAAACCACTTACTCAATAACAAATAACTAGAAATCAATTAATTGATTGAACTATTAACCAACAAAGAGAACCAGAGCTTCAACATTGAAACCAAATAAGAAACATGTATTAAGCCATGAAATACTTCAAACTAATCCGCTTAAACCAAAACGAATATCAAAAATACTAACCTAGAATCAAAACTTAACGACATAAAGCAAAGCAATAACACGTCCATAGTGATACAAACTAACATAACCAATTAACTTTAAAAAAATCAGAAATTAGATTGAGAGCTAACTGAAATGATCAATAAACAGAATCATAACAAAACTGCAAACAAATGACATGGAAACAGAAAATCAAAAACTCGGAGGAAAGGATTTGGGTTTGAGTTTATACCAAGCTCCGGGACATTCAACGTCGAATCGAGCAACGAGATGATGCCAAGTGGTGGTTGTCCGACCCGAAACACAAGTTTCCTTTTAGGAGACGCATAACAAACAAGTTTTGGCATCATACTAGAAGGAAACATGGGTCTTTGGGTCAAGGAAGTTAAAAATATGGGGGGTTAGTGGGCTTGGTGGTGGTTGCCAGCAGTGGGAGTGGCGGCAGATTCGACGAAAAATGGTTGTCGGATTTTCAGCTTGAGACCAACGCTAAACAATAGTCCTCGTCGAGCTATGTCCATGTATATAGGTGTTGGGTGAAAAATATGGTTCAAACCTCACGAATTTTAGGAAAAAAGTGACAAGTAGAGCTTCTTAGATCTGCTATTCGTGGATTATGAGGGGTTTTTAAGGATTTGGTATGGAAATATGGAAAGAGGAGGTTGTGGAGATTATATGGTGAAATTTTGGGGCCGTAGCCGGTAGGCGATTTTCGGCGCGAAGCAATGCAGCAGTGGGTGGAGCGGCGGTTGGTCAGAGGGAGAGGGAAGAGACTGGAAGCAAGAAAGAAATAAAAGGGAAAATAGGCAAAATTTTGGCCTCTTTAGGTCTTAAATACCTAGAAGAGAGATCAAATGATGGTCATTGGATGAGGAAGAGGTGAAGAGCTGAGATTTGATCTTGGCTCACTTAATGAAACGACGTAGTTTCATGATGAAACTACGCTGTTTTGAACCAAGTCTTGGCCAGCCATTTTTGGACTGTGTTGGCCGAATTGGGCTCTTTGAACGACTCCGGTGCTATAGAATCTCTTTCCAGAAGAGGGCTAGTCTAAAGGTAGATTAGCCTCACTTTTTAGGCCAGCAGCTTTGCTAAACATTTTCTGCCGATTGTCAGCCTGTTCAGCTGACCTCAGAGGATTTCTGTCACCCGGCACCGTTGGTTTTGCATGATTTTTGCCCAACTGATGAAACAAAAACTAATTGTCCCAGTTCTTAATAACTTTATTATTACACATAAGATAATTAATCTAAAACACAAAATCATAAGACAAAAACATGATCAAAATATAGTCATTTACAGTAGGTTAATTTATGGTTGAATTAATTCACTCTTATCTTTATGCATGTCTACTTCTTGGACAAGCCAAAGCCTTTCATTTTAAGGAAATTGTACTGCTATATATATATATATATATATATATATATATATATATATATATTTCAAATTTGAAGAGTTTTAGTTATATTCACAGTGTAAATTTGTTTTTCACCGTCAATGTAATTTAATTGATGATAATACTTTATTGTTTTATTTTTCCGAGTTACCACATCAAGTTACTTATCATTTTTCAGTTACATAATGATATAGGTTAAGTTACGTAACTGAAAAATGATAAGTAACCTATTAATTAGAATCAGTTGAATTACACTAATAAAATAAAGGACAGTCCGATGCACGAAATATCTCTTATTTACACAGGATCTGGTGTAATGTAGGCAGACTATGTTGATGCAAGCATTAATGACTGATTCTACGACTCGAATCTGTGACCTATAAGTCATATAAAAACAACTCTACCGTGAACTACACTAATCATTAAAAAATATATTTTAAAACACTGACAATGAAAAAAAATTAAATTGTGTCTCTAGAAATGAAACACGTGATTACAGCATGGAACTATAAGATCTACCAAAGAAAATGGTTTTGCCATGGGGCTAAAAAAATAGATATGGTAGGTGGTAGCACATGTTAAGATTTAGATGTCCCCAAATTCAAGAAATAAGGTTACTTTCAATGTTCTGTCAAGAAATTGAGCTCCTCACCTTCTTGAAGAAAATATTTAGAAAATAAGACTAAAAAAATACAGGAAAAAGGAGCAAATCGGTATGGTTAGATTAATATGTTGATTTTATGTAGTTGTCGAATAATTAACTTTCAAAAAATCTTGCAGATGTGACTGTCCAATTTTTAGTGGGGTACTTTTTTCTAAGTAAAACTTCCCACCCAATAGGTTGATATCTGTTCATTTAAAATTGTGTGTAGCTTTCAAATATTTTACATCAACGCAATTGAGAATTTTCCGAAATGATGTTTCAGTGCCTTACTGGTTACACTTTCTTGGAATGCAAAGAGTTTGGATCTTCTAAACCTTTTACAACAACAATATGCCCAGCATATTCCTATGCATATGAGTTTTAAAAAAGATTGTGTGTACGTAGATCAGGAGCGGATATACGTTTAGCATAGTGATGTCACGCGACACCTCTTCGTCGAAATATTTTTCTAAATATATGTATTAATTATTTAATACTGTGAGGAAACAGATAAGTAAGAAAAAATAACACCATTTGACATAAATTATCTCTCAGTGTGATGGTTATGTGCTTGAATTTGCTTTGGAAGGTCAAAGGTTCAAACTTAAACTAACACATTATTTTTGCAAATATATTTGAGAGAGCCTCCTAAAGTTATTATTCCTCCTCTCTTATAACTTTTGGCACCGCTTACAAAAATTTCTGCATACGCCTATGACGCAGACCTTACCCCTACCTTATGTAATGCAGGTACAAAGGTTAGGCTCAAGCAAGCACAATTAGAAAAGATCTAAACCTTTTCAGTATAATCCCACAAGTGGAGTCTAGAAAGAATAGTGTGTATGCAGACCTTACCCTTACTTTGAGGGTATAAAAGCTATTTCTAAAGTATTCTAAGTGGAAGTAAAAAAAAATAGAAATAAATTGCATACGATTTGAATCCCTTAATCACCGGTATAAGAGGTTTTTGTTTTTTAATTTCTCGTATCGTTCCAATTTTATCGAAGGTCCTTGAAGTAACGATCGCAAGAGGATGGTTTAACAAGAAAAGCTAGTCTGTTTGTCTCTCTTTAGAAGAATATTTCAAATAACTTAAGAGGTCCTGCAATTTATATTCCTTTTCTTTGGTCACAAGGCTAGATCTCAAAATCCCATTTTAGATCAACAAGAGGGCAGCCCAAAGTTGAAAACTTAACAGTGAATTTGTTAGTTAATGGGGGAAGCGGATCTTCTTGCTGCAACAATAAATTAGAACAGTAAATGCTAGCAAAAATTGGTTGTCACTTTTAGATTTTCTTGTTTGGTATTTTGCAGTTCACTGTCTTCTTAGCTTTCCAGTGAGTTAGAAACAGTGAACTTGTTAGTTAATTATTCCTTGCTAGCCTGCAATTTTTAGCTGAAATTGGCAGGCTCATTTATTCCAATGACACATCATTGAATTTTCATTCTCACTTTGACTTCTCCACACATAGGGCTATGTCATGTGTGTTCATTCTGTCCCTTGCTTTGAATTTAGCCGCATCATGTATTTAAAATTCAAGAATTAACTTAAAAAGTCGTCCACCCAACTACTTAAATTAAAAATTATCGATGGAGATATAATATAAGCACAATTTATTTGTTATATGTGTATAATTAATGTAATAATGTAAAATTTATATGTATGGCTAAAAAAAATAAACAATGAATATGACCAGTTATTTATGAAAAAATCCTGCCAAATCATTTAAGGTTGAGGAACTTAAATATTATAATGACATTTTACAATTTTGTCGGAGTATTATCTCATTCATCTTTAAATTCCTATATAAAGATAATGCTACGAATTTTCTCTCTATATTGGATAATAAAAATGTTCTTATTTCGATGCCCTATCTCTTATTATGTGGTTCAGGGCAATTAATACTATTTTTCCCTCTAGCTGCTGTTTGCATGTACCCTTTGTATGTTAATCAGTGAAGAGTACACTAGTAAATAAAAAATGAATTGTGATAATGAGCTCTTCAACGAAATGGGCATTTGCAAACAGGATGAAAGACAATCCAAAGTTTCACGTTAGCATTCTTGCAAGAAAACGATTGTGGCAAAGTGCTATGGCTCTCAACACAATCCTTTGTTTTATGCTCCTTAGTAATGAATTCAATAATGAGAGTTACATATTTCTATGTTTGTTTCATGTTGTAATAAGAAATGGAATTTGAAACTTGAACTTTATGGGTTTGCGTTCGGAAAATTATCACACACTTTTTTTATTAGTTCGTTTAAAAAAGAATGATACATTTATATATTTCGAAACAATATAACTTTAAACTTTTTTCATTTTACTCACTTTACCCTTAATGATAAGTTTTTATAGCCACAAAAATACAATGACCCCGCAAAGCTTTTGTCCCATAAACTTTTAAAATCACATATTTTAAAGTATTTTCTTTTTCTTTTTCTTAAACTTTGTATCAAGTCAAACTGCATCATGTAAATTGAAACAGCAACTAAGTTGGACTCCAAATCTGCACAGGTTGTAATGCAGAATTGGGCAGCCCCTCCCTAGTGCCCAAATGCTTTACCCACTGATATTTGTGTTTTACAACTTTAACAAGGTGCAAGTCCAAGTAATGGCCCAAAACAATAATGTACTAGTACTACTGAAGGATAGCAATAGGGCTTGTAGGGAAGATTTTTGACGAAGTCATCTATTCTTGGATTCTAGAATAGCAAACCGGAGAGCATGACACAACGAAATATGGGTGTTTCTAGCTCAGTTCGAAGTAAGGTACTAAAGACCGGCTATTCTGTGATTTTCACCCGCTAAAAGCCCCTCAAATTGTCGTGCTGCCTGCTATACGATGTCGCTGATAGTACAAGGCAAATATGAGGAAGTATCACCTCCTCAATCAACCATTGGCATGATGTTAGTCTCTTTCATTCCTTGGTAGTCTTAACCATTCTGCAATTTATCATACTACAAGAATAAAAATCATTAACCCCACTAAACAACACAGAAGTTCTGATAAAGTGCAAAGCATGCATCCTCCAAAAAATGAAAGAAATCCAGAACTACAAGAGGAGGAAAAATCACGTCAAAACGACTTATCTGATTGCAAAATAGGAAACTCAGTTCAGGTTAAAGGAATTAACACAAAAATCTTCCTCTTAATCATCCACAAAACCAGGTTCTGAAATTACATTCTTCAACTCTTGAGCCTTTTCATCATTAAAGCCCAAAGCAGACAATATCTTATAACCTGGTGATCCTACTTGTGACCACACCCCAAGGAGCAAATGAGTTGTTGTAATCTCCCCATTGTCACCTGCATTTTCATAAATAATCAATAATCAAGAACATTTTCGCTCTCTTCTGCCCAAACAAATAAACTTGGTGATCCTTAATCTGATGTTTTTTAGCACATCGTTACATTTGGCTATATGAGTGGCATAATCTATCTCTTGCTATTTCCGCCAAATTCTAAAGTTTTCATTTAATACGGCACAAAAGAGTAAATTTTAGAGAACTTCTTCACTCATCTGGTCAATTTTTTATTTCATCCGAGTAGAATAAACAACTAAAACCATGCTAGACTCCTTAACGGGATACTTATGAAGGCAGAGAGATGCAGCAATCCAACAAACATGTATGCAAAATTGAGTGGGAGAATACACATACTGGATTTGAGTTTTTCATCAAGTGCCCAATCAAGAGCCTTTTGTGCATCTTCAGTCAAAGGAGGATGCTCGGGACTGAAAAACCACATGTCAGCTTTTCCAAGAACTTTGATAGTTTCTTCACGTACTTTAAAGAGAGTAATGCTGTTCACCCTTAAATATTTTGACGCAAAATTTGTCCCTGCAAATGCCGGAAGGAAATGAATATTCTAACATGATTTACTTCAAGGAGCAGAATGAACATTCATGGAAGCTACTTCACCAAAAAGACTAAAGCAGCTTAAATCACAGTCGAAGTGTAAATTGGGGACTCGGTCTTGAGTAAGCAAATTACTGAATGACCCCTTCTATCAATTAAATATCTTCTTACTTCATCTCTGAAACTAATATAAATATATGCAATTATAACCTCTAAAATTTACTTCTGTATGTATCTGAATTATGTTCGAGGTGCGCAGTGTTCGTAATATAATAAGCTAAAATCCACGAAGTGACATTTCCCATCAACTTACAAGGGCTATATCTCGACTTCGACAAGCCACATTGTTCGAAGACATAAGCTGAAATCCATAGAACTACCTCTCTAATCAACTTGCAATCATGTGCCAACCAATTTCTTTTTGGTTCCTCTAGAAGCCAAAGCACTTATATATTTCACCTCAATAACCTCCCAATCCAACTGAATTATTTTCACACATTAAAACTTCGTATAAGTCGCAATGTTGTACAGCAAATATTATGATCATTAAATGTACTAAAACATAAAATGGCTTTGGTAACTACATAATGTTGAGTAAGTTCTGTAAGTTGTCAGATTTCAGAAGAGTAATTTCATTCAAATATCAGTCACTCAATAAATATATAAAAGGATTAGATGGACCCAACTACACTGGAGTTCCCTAGACTAAGAAAGTGTTCTAAATATGCAAAACCTGAAATACCTCCTCTTACTTAAATCTGTAGCACAAAATCCATTGTTATACGATATGTCACATTCTTAAGTTAAAGAATGAGCACAACATGGAATTAACTTCTGACTTCTGTCTATTGCTTATTCAAGTGTGGTTTGATTAATTAGTCTCATGAGTACCAAAAAGAAAGAGCTTCCATTCCATTGGCATGATCAAATAGAGTATCTCTACCAAAATAACAAATATTTTCTTAGTAAAGGGAAAAAATAACAAACCTTCAATCAAAATCCCCATGAGAAGAGCTTCCGTTCCAGTAGTGGGATATTTAAGTTTTCTTGCTTCCAATTCACCCATGGCAAATGATTTTATCGCCTTTGACGACCATCTAAAATTTCACTCATCCAATTCAAGATACCTCAACACACATCCAAATACCAACGAATAAACAAACACAAGATAAACAATAACACAAATGAAACAACCAATATCCTGAAAATTTCCTCCTTTTCTGGGATAGCCAAAGAATTAAAACAAAAAAGAAAATGGAAAATACTTACTTGGGAATTTTTTCTATAGATACTGCAGCCTCTGACTTTCTGCAATAATAAAATCAAGCAAAGGTGTTATCTTTATAGCTTACTGATTCAGCTTTGATAACAGAAAAATTATACAATCAATCAATAAACTAAGCATGAATCCTAAATGAGTTAGGTCAACTACATGAATCCTATATATCCATCCACTCTATTCGAGCCTATCACATTTCAATACAAAATACTCCCTCTCAGTGGCGGAGCCACCTGTAAGCAAGGTTCGACTACACTGTGTAGTTAGGCAAAATTATTTTTTTATGTATATAATACTATATGTTGAATCCCCTTGATTTCTTAGTGTTCAACTTTTTATATTTTGACACCCCTTAATAAACATCCTGGCTTAGCTTATGCGACTTCCCATAAAAAGAAAGATACATTTCTATATTTAGAAAAAAAATTAACTTTAAACTTCTCATTTTAACCTTAATGAGATGATTTATAGTCATACAAATATATATGACTTGTTTTAAACCACAATTTTCAACAATTTTTCTTTCTTTCTTAAACTCTATGGTCAGTCAAAGTGTAGGTTGTTCTTTTAGAGAAAATTACATATTCTCTAAATCTCACACTTATCCATTAACAAATAATTACTTTAACTAAAACTACTTAGTATAGTCCTAACCACACCCACCCACCCACCTGCCCGCCCAAAAAAAAAAAAAAAAA
>MCJB01038478.1:39747-59514 GCA_002018475.1 Nicotiana obtusifolia
CCAAAAAAAAAAAAAAAAAAGAAGAGATAAATGCAAGAATTAGTACAGGAAAGGTGTGAGAATTTACCCATAAGGAAGGCTAAAGGAGATAGTGGCTTTAATGGGGCAATGTTTTGTAAGAAATGGTTTGAAATTGTTGGACTGAAGAGAGATTTTGATTGGAGTACCAAGCCATTGACTATGCAAATTTTGTGGGTTTGTTGTACAGAGAGCTGAATTGGGCCCTACTCTGTAATTGAGCTGGTTGATGCCATTTGAAGTGGCTGCCACTGTGGAGAGAGCAGCCATTTTTGCGCGGAAGATTCTGCTCCAATTTGAGAAAATGGGTTGAATAGTTAGACCTTCTTTCTGGTTGGGATGATGAGATGATAAGAAACGACGACGTTACTTGACCTTGGGCTTTTGTGTTTCTTATGGGCTTAAGCGAGTCTGGCCCATTATTACTATTGGGTTGCATCCCAAAAATCAATTATAGCCTGATTTGCAACTGATAATTGAAAAATAACCATAATTTTAAAAGTAATCGAAATGTAGCTAATTTTTCATGTAAAGGTAAAATCTAAACAAAAATATCCTTAAAATTCAAAAAAATAATATGTTGGAGTTCATAATTTTATATATCAGATTCCAGCACAATATACTGGAATTTCATAATGTGCTAGAATTCCAACATAATATGATGGAAGTTTATACGCATGAGTGCCATAATCCAGCATGCTAAAATAATAGATATTTTTTAATGACTTTGAAAATGCTGACTATTTTTCGATTACTAGTCCGAAAACTATGCTAGCCCGTGTTATTTTCACTCAGAGTCAGAAGACCCGACTGAGCAGTAAGGTCATGATCCACAGATGAACAGATCACTCATTTAAACATCACACACCCGCCATTAAATAATATTTTAGTAATTGAAGTTACTGAAAATCAGATGCAGAAAAGGAAAAAATTGAATCTAAAAAAGTAGTCTTAAAGAGTAGTGCAATTAAGTGAAATTCATTATGTATTGTACAAGAAATACTTTATCATCTCAAATTATTTTTCGTATTTCTCTTTTATACAACCCTTAAAAAATATTAATTAAAGAGAGTATTAACTATTTTATCCTTATTTATGTCCTAAGATATAATTATTAAATATTTATGTGTTATATTCATCTTCAGGAATTACTACGTTCTAATACCATACTGGTAGTTTCACAATCAAGCAGTCAGGAACTAAGTGCAAAGGAAGCTATTTTAGAATTAAAACAATTTCGTCCCTCCTTTGCTCTTTGGCTGTAGACAATATTAATTTAAGCTGATTTTTCTAGTGAAAAAAGAAAAGAAGATATATACATTTGCACTAATGATGTTGGGCATATTTTTATATATTTTTATGTTACTTTACCCATGTTTTAATCGCGTTTTGGTACTATTTGATGTTCAAAATGCCCAACATATGTTAATTATTTGTTTTACGACTAATTGAGTTGTATGTGATGATTTAGGATGTCTAGAGTGCAAAAATATGAAGAAAAGGTGCTCCAGCTATAAGAGAATAGGGTGGATGCGTCGCATCCAACCTAGAAAGAAAGTGTATTTGGTACATCCTTGGCAGTGAAGTCGGGAGAAGGCATCCGCCTTAGCATCCGCACTTGGGCACAACAGAGATGAAGGAACAGAGAGTGGATGCAAAGCATCTACCCCCAGCATGCGATGCTGAGAAGTTGAAACTGAGGCGGACGCGAAGCATCCACCCGAGCATCAATCCTTGAAGTTGAGTTGGAATAGGAAAAGGAAAACGTTGGCCCACGACTTTTATATGCAATATATAAGCCAAAAACGCCTCTATAGGTCATCTAATACACTTGGAACCGGAAAAAAGCCATCACAGAGTTTTGAAAACCATGGAATTCGTCTTGAGTTCTTACTTTTTCCTTCTTTTATTAATTTGTATGTATTCTTGGGAATTATTTGAGATTGCTACCATGACTATACGTGGATAAACTCATTTGTTCTGGGGTTATGATTTTACATGAATGTTGATCGAATATTGATTTGACGAGTTAATTTATCATATTGGGTTGTTTATTCATATCTTGAGTGTAATTATTTTACTGCCTAGCTAACAGTGAAATATTACATATAAATTTTGAGTTGAACTTGAAAGAGGTAATTCTTGATTGCAAAAGGAGTGAATAGAGCGCGATCTCGAACCTAGTCATGGGGGAATTGATTTGCGAATACAGATAGAAATATACTTATTCGCCGTGCTTAGCCAATTGTGCAAGAAATTGTTAATGCGTTCTTTTTATCTCTAATCTCATAGATATATAGGGTTTAGAATAAATTGAATAGGCGAGTAAAAGTTGTCAAATTCCTACGAGTATTATTATCCTTGCCGGTTAATAACCCAGATAAAATAATAAGTAGAGTCTACTGAAGAACTCAACAAGATTGTTAGCCAGCCATAACCTTGGAATATTATTTCTCATTGAATTATATTCTTCGTGCTAAGTGTGCTAGTTAATTACTTCTTTTTTTACTCGCAGCTTTAGCTAGTAGAATCAATTAATCAAAAATCACCTTGAACTTGTTCTTGACTCGATAAATTAGAAATTGCTTGATTTAGTTGATAATTGGTCATAAGTCCTCATGGGCACGATACTCTACCCACTTTTTATTACTTGATTGACCGTGTATACTTGCGTGTGCGATTTTGGGCAATAAGTTTTTGGCGCCGTTGCTGGGGACTTTAAAACTAATTATTTTACTACATTAAGCTTTTACTACTCATCGAGTTTAGTTGTTAATTATCTTTTGGCTGGGTGTTTGATCTCAGGTACTTTGCGTGAATACGACAGGTTGAAGCCAGGATAGACTACAGGATTTTGACCCAGAACCTGAGAGAGAATTTCATAGAAGGTTGAGAGAAGCTCGAGAAGCAAATAATCTTCAAGCACTTATTCAACTTCCTGTGGAAATGGCGGAAGAACACCCATTGGCGGTACAAGAGGTGGCTATGCCCAGCATTATTAATGTAACCTCAAAGTATCATTAAGTCTAGGATCACTGGGCATTTTGATCTTAAGCATAGCATGATCCAGCTACTTCATGCAAATGGACAGTTCATGGGGCTGCCGCACGAAGACCCCCCACAACATATTTTGAATTTTCTAGAGATTAGTGATACCCATATCACTAATGGGTCACATCTGATTATGTCAGCTCACATTGTTCCCTTTTTCTGTGTTGGGAGAGGCCAAGAGATGGCTGAAGTCTGTGCCAGCTAACTCTATTTCATCGTGGAATGATTTGGCTTGCAAATTCTTGGCTAGGTTCTTTCCTTCTGGTGAAACCGCAAAGATAAGAAGTTAGATAGTTGCATTCAAACAGAGAGAAGGTGAGTCATTGATAAGTGGAGATTTTTGACTGCTTATTAGTACCTTTTAGCTTTTATTTTAGTCCGAAAGTATTGAATTGTGTTCCCGAAACTAATGAAATTGTGCAAAATTGAAGGAATGCTGGAAGTTTGGTCTCCCGAGATGAAATCTGACTTAAAAAGAGTGTTCCGAAGCACAAGACAATAAAGGACGAAGAAGCACAAATGTGCAGTCCGCAGAAGAAATTGCGGACTGCAGAATTCCATCTGCGACTGCAAACCAAGAAGAAAAATTTAGCAGAATTTTCAGCAATGTGCGGCCGCAGAACTAGGCTAAGAGTCGAAGATCGGAGAGTGTACAAAAAGACCAAGTCCAGGAGCCTTTGTGATTGCGAACCGCACAAGAAATGTGCGGCTGCAGAAGATTGCTTTGCAGCCACAGTCCAGAAATGTGCGGCCGCAAAAGATTCCCTCGCGGTCGCAGTTCAGAAATGTGCGGCCGCAGAACTCCACTTCCTGCCAGCTGAAGAAATCTGCGGACCGCACATGGAATTGTGCGGCCCCAGAACCTCCTGAGGAGCATTTTTGTCCAAGATTTTTGGTCTTGTATAGAAAGACGAGTTTCACAAAATTAGGTCAAGTTTGAACATCTGAAGCTGCTGTAGCCGTTTTTCTTTATTAGGAAGTTTTACATTATTTTGGTGTTTTAACATTAGATTTCATCATTTTAATCTTCCATTATGAGTTTAATTATTCTTTATTCTCTATTTTATGCAATTTCTTATGAGTAGCTAGACTTTTACTAGGGTTATGACCCAACCCGAGTGTGTAAACCTTATAGGTATCTAATTTAGTGCTTGTTTATGATTGGGTGTTGATTATTTAGCTTAGTTCATGCTTCAATTTTAGAATTAATGGTTACAAAGATTGATTCATGCCTATTTGACTTAGTCTCTACTTAATAAAGAGAGACCTAGTTTAGGATAACTTAGCTAATAAGGAATTGGGTTGACTGAGAGATTGATTAACCTAATTAAAGGGTTCAACCTAGAGATAGTAATAACCCGACTTGAGCTCTTATCTACTGTTTTGGTGGATACCCATTTGGACTTGAGAGAGCAAAATTTAGCAACAATCACTCTCTGATTGAGAGGTGCTGAGAGGGTAATGTAGAACTGAGAGCTATAAGACACCCCATTCAAAAAAACAAGCATTAACGTCTTTATCCATTAGGCAAACACCTAGGTTATGGTCACAGCCCTAGGCTTTTAATCCAATTGGGAAAACCTCAAAAATATTTATTTATAATCTATTTTCTTTATCTTGCATTAATTAGAGTAAGAGTAGAAATAGAAAACAAAGCCTTGATGTGAAAGTGCAATATGAGATAACCCATTTGCTTGCTTCAAATATATACTCCTAACTCCTATCATAACTCCAAGTGGATTCGACCCCGACTCCTAGTTCCTCCACCGAACTGTAGTACGGAATCATCCCCAAAGATCTCGGTCAGAGCAGGCATATGCCAAACGTGAATACCTCCTGAAGCCACGGGTAGAACACCTGGTAAAGAGACCATTATTATTGTATACGACTGTGTCATATCTCTTATTGAGGTGTGTTGTGAACATGATCAATTTTGAGCGTCGTTGCCGGGGAGTTAAAACGGCGTTAGCTATATATTTGAGTATGTTTTTGAAATATTTTATTTTCCTTCCATGTTACTAACTTGTTTGAGAAATCGTACGTACAACTATGGCAAACAATGAGCTCAGAAATTTGCCTTTGGAGGATGTAGGCGTCGAGGATGAACAAGTTGATGAGGTTCCTCTTGAACCTCAAGTCAATAGAAGAGGCCGAGTGCCTCATGACAATGTCCCCTCTCCACCCCCACCTCCACGACGAGCGGCTCCACACCGGATGTTACCCAATGAATTTGCTAGTGCAATAGTCCATCCCCGTATTAGGGGGCCCCAAATTTCAAATCACCAATGTGATGCTCACTCTGTTAGAGCAACGAGGTTTCTTCACCAGTGCTCCAACTCAAAATGCATGCAAATAGTTGAAGGAGTTTGTGGACACTTGTTGGGGGAGAAAACAAATAAATGTCTCCGAGGATCCATTGAGGCTAAGGCTTTTTCCTTTCTCTCTACGGGGGAAAGCTTTAGATTGGTTAGAACGTTTGCCAAACCACTCCATGCACACTTGGGATGAGTTGGCGGAAAAGTTTATCTCTAAGTTCTTCTCTCCGGAGCACATGGCTACACTTCGAGATGAGATTTTGGCATTCAAGCAAGAGCCGAATGAACCACTACACGAGATTTGGGAGCGATATAGAACAATGGTCAAGGAATGTCCCAACAACGATATGATAGAAAACATGATTCAACAAACCTTCTATCGTGGGTTTAACACAACCAACCAATGTGTAGTGGATCAACTTGCCGGTGGTAACTTTATGACTACGCCGTATGCGTAGGCGTGTGATATTTTGGATGAAATGGCGAAAACGGGCTAATGTTCCACAAGGTGATTCGAACGTGATCCACCTTCACAAAGAGTTGCATGACCATGGGCAAGACATTGCGGAATTGACTACCACCATGCATCAACTAGCAAAGGCTCAATTTCAACAAGTGTAAAATCCTAAGCTAGTCAATGCCATGGAAGGGGTGAACATGATGGTAAACAAAAGAAGGACCAAGGGTCCACAAGTGCAAAATTGAGTGGAGAATTATGTGTAAGAGGACAGTGGTTTTGATCAAGATGATTCTTATAATGAACAAGAAGAGGAGGTGTAATATTTGAACAAATTTCAAGGGCAAAGAAATAACTTCCAAGGCCCAAACCAACAACAACGGCAACCTCAAAACAATCACGGCAATTGGAATTCTAACAAGCAAGGAAATTGGAGTGGTGGCAACAATCAAAGTAATTGGAATAACAGCAACAATCAAGGAAATTGGAGTGGTAATAATCAAGGAAATTAGGGGGGGAGGGGGGCGTAACAATCAAGATGGATGGAACAATAATCAAGGCAACCGGAGATTGGGTTTTCAAAGGCCCCCGATGTATCAACAACCAAATAACCCGCCTCCTTATCCTTCTCATGGTCCAAGTTCTTCAAAAAATGAGATGCGGCGTATTGAGCATATGTTTAAGCGAATGATGGAAAAGAATGTGGATTCGGATGTGCAACTTGCCTTACATACCACATCAATACGCAACTTAGAAGTTAAAATGGGGCAAATCTCTCAAACTCTAAGTTCTCATCCTAAAAGGTCACTAGCAAGTGACACGGTAGTAAACCCAAAGGGTGGAAACAACGCAGGGCATGCTATGGCCGTTACTACAAAAAGTGGAAGAGGTGGGAATGCACCCACCTCAAGTCAAAGGCAACTTGTGGATGATGAGCAAGTGGTACAAGAAGAAGAGGTCTCGAACAATGTGGTGAAATCAAATAATGAAGTTCGGATTGATATTGATGATAGTGTGGAAGAGACCCAAGAGGAGGCGAACCCGTCTAGGGATCACATTATTGACATACCGGAGCCGGTAGTACAAAAGGCTAAGGCACCATTGCCTATGCCTCCACCTCCATACCCTCAAAGACTTGCTAAGTAAAATGGCAAGAATTAATTCAAGAAGTTCATTCAAATGATGAAGAGTCTTTCAATCAATGTGTCATTTTTTGAAGCTTTGGAACAAATGCCCAGCTATGCATAGTTTATGAAGGATCTCGTGACAAAGAAACGGTGAATGAATTTTGAAACCATCAAAGTCACTCATTAAGTGAGTGAAATTGTGCACTCAATGGCTCCTAAGATGGAGGATCTCGGCCCTTTCAGGATTCCTTATACAATTGGATGTGCCGAGTTTGCAAAAGCTCTTTGTGATCTTGGGTCAAGTATCAATTTGGTACCCTATTTGGTTTTCAAGACCTTGGGAATTGGATACCCACCTCTATGAGATTGCAAATGGCCGATCGTACTATGAAGAGACCTTTGGGAGTGATTGAAGATGTCTTGGTTCATGTTGATAAATTCATTCTTCCGGCGGATTTTGTCATTCTAGATTGTGAAGTTGATTATTAGGTGTCGATTATTCTTGGAAGACCTTTTCTTGCTACGGGAAAGGCTCTTTGTGATGTTGAAGTTGGAGAACTTATATTCTAGGTTGGTGATGAAAAAGCGATCTTCCATATATGTAAGTCCATGCGGCAACCAAATAGTAATGCGGTGTGCTCTTTTGTGGACTTGGTGACCGATGTTATTGTTGATGAATCAAGTGATATGATTAATGTTGGTGATACATTGGAGGCTGTCTTGCTCAACTTTGATGATGACGAGATGGTTGGCTTTATGGAATGTGTGAACTATTTGCAAGAAATGGGATCGTACAACTATGCACCTCAAAAATTATCCTTGGATCTTGAAAATAGGACAACTCATCCTATAAAGCCTTCTATTAAAGAGCCTGCTACCTTGAAATTGAAGCCATTACCTCCATATCTTTGGTATGAATTTCTTGGTCCTTGTTCTACTTTACCGATTATTTTTTTTTCTTGGTTGACTAACGTGCAAGTAGACTCCACTTTAGTGGTGCTACAAAAGAGGAAGAAGGCTATTGGGTGGACTTTGGCGGATATTCGGGGGATAAGCCCCACATTTTGCATGCATAGAATCAACTTGGAGGAAGGCGCCAATCCATCTATTTAACATCAAAGGAGACTCAATGAGGCTATGCAAGAAGTTGTCAAGAAGGAGATTATCAAGTGGTTGGATGCCGGGGTTATCTACCCCATCTCCGATAGTTGGTGGACTTCACCGGTTCAATGTTCCCCAAAGAAGGGGGGCGTGATGGTGGTTTTCAATGACAAGAATGAGTTGATTCCTAGAAGAACGGTGACCAAATTGAAGGTGTGTATGGACTACCGCAAGCTCAACTAAGTCACAAGGAAGGATCATTTTCCACTTCCTTTCTTAGATCAAATGCTTGATAGATTTGCCGGCCGTGCTTTCTATTGCTTTCTTGATGGGTATTCGGGCTACAACCAAATTCTTATTGCTCCGAAAGATCAAGAGAAAATAACCTTTACATGTCACTATGGTACTTTTGCCTTCAAGCGGATGTCATTTAGTTTGTGCAATGCACCGGCAACTTTTCAAAGGTGTATGATGGCTATCTTCACGGACATGGTGGAGGAATACCTTAAAGTTTTCATGGATGACTTCTCGGTGGTTGGGGATTCTTTTGATGGTTGTCTTGCAAATCTGGATAAAATACTTGCTAGATGTAAAGAAACAAATTTAGTGCTTAATTGGGAGAAATGTCATTTCATGATCGAGGAAGGCATTGTCCTTGGCCACAAAATCTCAAAGAATGGTATTTAAGTTGACAAGACAAATATTGAGGTGATTTCCAAACTTCCAACTCCAACTTCGGTGAAGGGTGTGCGGAGTTTCTTAGGCCACGTGGGGTTTTACTGGCGTTTCATCAAAGATTTCTCGAAGATGGTGAACCCGTTGTGTAAGCTTCTTGAGAAGGATGATAAGTTCAATTTCAATGATGATTGCACGAGAGCTTTTGAATTGTTGAAGTTCAAGTTGACAACTCCCATCATCACCGCTCCAAATTGGAGTGTCCCTTTTGAACTCATGTGTAATGCAAGTGACGTAGCGGTTGGGGCTATTTGGGGAAACACATCAATAAGATTTTTCATCCGGTCTACTATGCTAGTAAGACCATTAATACTGCCCAAGTCAACTATACCATTACGGAGAAAGAGCTCCTTGTCACTGTGTTTGCAATTGAGAAGTTCCGCCCGTACTTGATGGGTGCTTTGAAGCTGGTGCCCATACCTATTGTCCCACTTTCTGCATTGCGAGTCTCCTAGACATTGGTGAGCCTCAACAACTGGATGCAGACAGCCACTACAAAGCTGTCTGTTATCCAGTATTATTGCAGCACAGTCTACTGCTCATGCACCTGAGTTTCCCCCGACATTGAAGAAGCTCCTAGAGAACCAAAATACTATTATGGCTATCTTGGTACAGCACGGGTTAGTGATCGAAGAGCTAAGAAAAGAAGCAAAGAAGATGAGAAAGTCTCAGGACAGCAAGAAATCAGTGGACAAGCTCCAGAGACAGGTGACTAGGCTTTCTACAGCCGGAGATCTCCCATTTGACATGCTGATTGACCCACACCATTCAGGCCCAGATTCTACAGCACTAGTAGCACCGGCTGACCAGTCTGAAGAGCCAGACCTTGCTGCCGACACCGCCGAGGCAGTGCATCAGATGTTCACCAACCCATCCACAACCAGAGTTGAGGATGATGAGATTCAGTTGGATGAGCCTGCGGACGGTGACATGGCTGGGGACACAGAGATGTTCAAGGAGCCATAGGGAGTTTTCTTCACTCTTTCCCCTCTTTTACGCTTTTTTTGTTAAGCATTAGGGACAATGCTTATCTTTATTCGAGGGGGTGGAGTTTATTGATTATATTTGATACATTCTGAGGCATTTGGCCTGTAATAACTTGATATTATTCTCTCTTTTCGTATTATGTATATATATTTTCTCTCTTTCTCTCATTATGTATATTCACTCTATCTTCAGTAGTTTTTGCTTATTAGCTTCTTTATTTTTGTTCATTTATTAATCGTTATTTGATTTAGTAGCTTCTTTGTTTGTTTTAGTAGCTTCTTTGTTTGTTTTAGTAGCTTCTTTTTATGTTTTAGTAGATAATAACCTTTGGTTTTCTTAATTCCATGGTTCTTTCCAAAGGTAGTTGTTGTGTGAACCGAGTGACCCGTCCCAACGATGGATGGCATGACAACCTTCTTAAGTGAATGAGTTTGTTTTTGTGTTTAGGTAATAATAGTAGTAGTAATGAATAAAAAGACCTCATTAAGTCATGCTTGAAGAGTCAACCATGCTTCAATTGGTACATACACACTTAACTACGTGCTTATGGTTAGAGACAATATTTTTGAAAGGAATAGCTCTAGTTAGTGACTTTGTGACACTTGTGTTGACTTTGGCAATCATCGAGTGGTTTAATTGGACCATAGTGATCTTTAAACTTGAATGTGGTCATTATGGGCCCTCGACTCTGTCCTCTTTAACAATCCGGTTGCGTGAGGGGCGAGACGAATTGTTGCTAGTCCAAGTATCCGTGCGAAGGGTCTAGAACTTGTCCCGAATGTGTTTCAAGGCGAAATCTTAAGTTTTGCTTGGCTTGAGAAGTGATTGTAGGCTCTCCTTGGACCGTTTGAGTTTTCTATTGCCAACCAATGTCATTATCCCTAGTCAACCCCTTTGAGCCTCTAGCTTTTCTCATTTGATAACCATGTTACAGGCCTTTACCTGTTTGGTCGTGACCCTCTCTTGGAACCCGAGTTTTCCTTAACACTCTTGTGAAATAAATGGCTTAAAACGTAAGTTTGGGGGAGATACGAGGAACTTGAAAAAGGTATCAAGGCACAAAAAGAGAAAAGAAATTATCTCTATGAGAAGAGAAGGCAAGAAAAGAAAAGAACAAAAAGAAGAATGCAAAAAGTGAATAAGTGGAAGGGTTGAATGGATTCAAAAAGAGGTAAATGACCAATATGAAGAAATCAAAAAGGGAGAAAAAGAATGAAATGATCAAGAAAGAGTGATGTTAAGTATCTCTAGTTCCCAATGAAAAGAAAGTGCCTTTAAGAATTGCCAAAGTGTGAGCCGAGAAATGAAAGATGGAGTGCTTAAGGAAAAGTGTAACCACTCATCCATATTGTATCCGACCCTAATCCAAAATCCTTCATTACATCCCGAAAGAAGTCCTACTTGATTTCAAGCCGAGCAAGCTTACATTAGTGGTGATCTACATGAGGGGCAAGCCTATGGTACTTGAAGCCGTACTTGTGGCATTCTCTTGAGAGAGATGAGTGACCCTTTCATAAATCTTTGGATTGAGTGCTATATTTCTTAAGTGAGCCTGGAAAATGGAAAGTAGAGGAGGAAGACTTTGGAGTCCACCATGACCTACATGATAGAGCAAGAATCCTTGATGAGTAAAGTCAATTCTTGAAGCTCAAATGTCACATTAGAAGTATATGTGCATGAATGTTTAACTTGTCGCCTTGTTCAAAATACATGATTAGTGTGGGTAATTGTTGGTCCCAACTGATGTGTGGATGGCTCACCTTTGACTCACTGAAATGACCCATAACTTTTGGAGGTGGGAACTAATTTATTTGCTTGAGCACAAGCAAAGACTTAAGTTTGGGGAGTTGATAAGTGGGATTTTAACTGCTTATAGCACCTTTTAGCTTTTATTTTAGTCCGAAATATTGAATTGTGTTCCCGGAACTAATAAAATTGTGTAAAATTGCAGAAATGCTAGAAGTTTGGTCTTCCGCGATGAAATCCGACTCAAAAAGGAGTGTTCCGAAGCACAAGGAAATAAAGAGCGGAGAAGCACAAATGTGCGGTCCGCAGAAGGAATTCTGCGGGGGCAAACCAAGAAGAAAAACTTAGCAGATCTTTCAGCAATGTGCTGGCACAAAACTGGGCTAAGAGTCGAAGATCAGAGAGTATGCAAAAAGACCAAGTCCAAAAGCCTTTATGAATTGTGGATCGCACAAGAAATGTGCGGCCGCAGAAGATTGCCTTGCGGCTATAGTCCAGAAATGTGCGGCCACAGAAGATTTTCTCATGGCCGCAGAACTCTACTTCCTGCCAGCTGAAGAAATCTGCGGACCGCACATGGAATTGTGCGGCCCTAGAACCTCTCGAGGGGCATTTTTGTCCGAGATTTTTAGCCCTGTATAGATAGACAAGTTTCACAAAATTAGGTCAAGTTTGAACATCTGAAGCTGCTGTAGCAGTTTTTCTTTACTACTTTAGGAAGTTTTACATTATTTTGGTGTTTTAGTATTAGATTTCATTATTTTAATCTTCCATTATGAGTTTAATTATTCTTTCTTCTCTATTTTATGCAATTTCTTATGAGTAGCTAGACTTTTACTAGGGTTATGACCCAACCCGAGTGTTTAAACCTTATGGGTATCTAATTTAGTGCTTGTTTATAATTGGGTGTTGATTATTTAGCTTAGTTCATGCTTCAATTTTAGAATTAATGGTTGCAAAGATTGATTCATGCCTATTTGACTTAGTCTCTACTTGAAAAACAGAGACCTAGTTTAGGATAACTTAGCTAAGAAGGAATTGGGTTGACTGAGAGATTGATTAACCTAATTAAAGGGTTCAACCTAGAGATAGTAATAACCCGACTTGAGCTCTTATCAACTGTTTTGGTGGTTACCCATTTGGACTTAAGAGAGAAAATTAGCAACAATCACTCTCTGATTGAGAGGTGTTGAGAGGGTAAAGTAGAGTTGATATCTATAAGACACTCCAATCAAAAAAAAAAGCATTAACGTCTTTATCCCATTAGGCAAATACCTAGATTATGGTCACATCTCTAGGCCTTTAATCTGATTGGAAAAACCTCAAAAACATTTATTTATAATCTATTTTCTTTATCTTGCATTCATTAGAGTAAAAATAGAAATAGAAAACAAAGCTTTGTTGTGGAAGTGCAATTTTAGATAACCCATTTGCTTGCTTCAAATATATACTCCTAACTCCCATCATAACTCCAAGTGGATTCGACCTGACTCCTAGTAGGGTAATTATTATTGCATATGACCGTGTCATATCTCTTATTGAGGTGTGTTGTGGACGTGATCAGTCACTTTATGCAGCCTGGGAGCGATTCAAGAGATTACTAAAAGACTTTCCACATCATAACCAAACCAACGAGGTACTGGCTCACACTTTTATTGAAGGTCTGCGCACTGAAACAAAAATAATGGTTGACACAACAGCTGGTGGTCAAGTATTGGAAAAGTTCTTTGATGAGATCTATACGTTGTTGAACAAGTTCTCCAAAAACAACCCAGATTGGCAAGGGGAAGCAGGTAGACACACAACACATAAAGTTGTCGGGGTACTCGAATTGGATGTTGTATCAGCACTATCTGCATAGGTAGAATCTTTAGAAAATCAAATCAGTAAGATGAATGTGACCCAAAACCAACAGCAGTTCACACCAATGCAACAAGTTCAACCAATACAGCAGGTGCAGGTTGTTCTACGAAGTCTGCGACGAGGGCCATACTAGTGATGCATGTCCAGCGAATACAGAGTCATTTTACTTTGTGGGGAATGCGAATAGAGGCCAAGCTAATCAGAATCAGTATGGTAATACTTATAATCTAAATTAGGGGAACCACCCAAATTTCCCATGGGGTGGAAATCAGGGTACTCGGAATCAGTTCAAACCGCAAGGTCAATACCAGCAGTTTTGCCCACCACAAGCAGATCGGTCCGCAAATTCGATGGGTAATATTGATGAGATGCTCAAGAAGATTATGTCTGATAATCAAAATCAAGCTACTTCTATTCGAAATTTGGAGCGACAGATAGGGCAACTCACCAGTGCCTAGAACATCAGACCAGCGGGAGCATTACCTAGAGACACTGAGGCTAATCCTAAGGCCCCTATTAATGCTGTGTCATTGAGGAATGGGAGAGAATTAGAAGAATTTCCATCGAAGAAGAGAAAGCAAGTGACTGTTTAGTGAAAAACAGTCCACCAGAAAAGTCGAATTGAAAACTGCAAAGGAGTTAGAGAAGCCAATTGAAGAAGCTGCAGCAAAGCAACCACAACCAATAGTTGCGAAGCCACCACCTCCATTCCCGCAGAGATTGCAGAAAGTGAAAGATAATGCAGCGTACAAGAAGTTCCTTGATATTTTGAAATAGGTGCAGATTAACATTCCATTAGTGGACATTCTGCAAGAAGTGCCAAGGTATGCAAAGTACATCAAGGAAATTGTGGCAAACAAGAGAAAACTAACTGAGTTTGAGACTATAGCACTCACTGAGGAGTGTAGTTCCAAAATTTAGAATAAGTTGCCTCCTAAATTGAAGGACCCAGGAAGCTTTTCAATTCAAATTTCATTTGGGGAACATGTGGTTGGGCGAGCATTGTGTGATCTTGGGGCGAGCATAAACTTGATGTCGTCGTCTGTGTTTCGCAAGCTAGGGTCGGGAGATCCTCGACCGACTACGGTGGTATTGCAATTGGCAGATAGATCATTAGACAACTCCCGAGGGCGTCATTGAAGATGTGCTGGTCCAAGTGGGCACATCCATATTCCCAGCTTATTTTGTCATACTGAATTACGAGCATGATCAGGAAGTTCCATTTATTTTGGGACGACCATTTCTAGCCACGGGTCGCGCAATTACTGACGTTTGTGAAGGACAAATGACCATGAGAGTGGCTGACAAGGTGGAGGTCTTTAATGTATTCCAAACACTTAAATTGCCAGCACACTATGAAGGTATGGCCATGATCACAATTGTGGATGATGAATTGGCAGGCACAACACAATACTTGGTATTTGAAGATCCTCTCGGAAGAGCTTTAATAGACAAAGAAGAAGAGGATGATGAGATGGTGGAAGAAATTGTACAAGTTTTGAACATGACATGCAGTACGTCAACGGGTTAAAAAAATTTGAGGAAATCGACAGGCCATTGACATTGAAACCACCTAAACTATCGATTGAGGAGGCTCCGTAGTTGGAGCTCAAGCATTACCTTCTCATCTGCGATACGCGTACTTAGGCATTTCATAATCCTTATCTGTGATCATCTCATCTTCATTATCACATGTCCAAGAACACAAGTTGTTGCGGGTTCTGAGGGAACACAAAGGGGGCATTGGTTGGACTATTGCCAATATCAAAGGAATTAATCCATCATTTTGCATGCATAAAATATTCCTAGAGGATGGACACAGACCAAGTGTGGAGCAGCATAGACAATTGAATCCTATTATAAAGGAGGTGGTAAAAAAGGAGATTTTCAAATGGCTGGACGTGGGGGAATCATATTTCCTATTTCTGACAGCAATTAGTGAGTTATATGTAGTGCGTGCCGAAAAAGGGAGGCATGACAGTTGTGGCAAACGAGCAAAATGAGTTGATACCTACCAGAACGGTGATGAGCTGGAGGATATGCATTGATTACTGAAAACTCAATAAGGCTACGCGCAAGGACCACTTCCCTCTCCCTTTCATTGATCATATGTTGGACAGGCTAGCCGGGCATGAATATTATTGCTTTCTTGATGGTTACTCTGGTTAAAATCAGATAGTGATAGGACCAGAAGATCAGGAAAAGACTATATTTACTTGCCCCTATGGCACCTTCGCCTTTAAAAGGATGCCGCTATTCGGGTTATGCAATGCACCAGCAAATTGTCAAAGGTGTATGATGGACATCTTCACTGACATGGTAGAGAAATTCGTGGAGGTGTTCATTGATGATTTTTCAGTCTTCCGGTCGTCCTATGATAAGTGTCTGAAGAACTTGGAGTTGGTGCTAACACGCTGTGAGGAAACTAACCTAGTGCTTAATTAGGAGAAGTGTCATTTTATGGTTCAAAAAGGTATTGTATTGAGACATCGAGTGTCCAAGCAAGGAATTGAAGTCGACAAGGCCAAGGTGGAGGCAGTGGAAAGACTACCACCACCCATCTATGTTAAGGGCATCCGCAGCTTCTTGGGACATGCAGGTTTTTATAGATGTTTCATTAAAGATTTTCCGAAAATTGCTAATCCCTTGTGCAGGTTGCTAGAATAGGATGCCGCATTCAAGTTTGATGATGCCTGTATGAAGGCATTCGAGGAACTAAAGTTGAAGTTGGTGTCTGCACCAATCATTATCGCACATGACTGGAGTTTGCCCTTTGATTTAATGTGTGATGCGAGTGACATAGCAATTGGGGTTGTGCTTGGAAAGAGGAAGAAAAAAGTGTTTCATTCAACCTACTATGCCAAACAAGACCCTAACTGATGCATAACTCAATTACACCACGACGGAAAAATAGTTGTTGGCAGTTGACTATGCTTTTAACAAGTTTCGGTCCTACTTAGTAGGAACGCATGTGATCATGTACACGGATCATGCGGCGATCAGGTATTTAATCTCAAAAAAAGATGCTAAGCCGAGACTGATTAGATGGGTACTTCTTTTGTAGGAATTTGACTTGAAAATTCGTGATCGGAAGGGCACAGAGAATAAGGTGGTTGACCACTTGTCAAGGCTAGAAAATCATGATCATGTGGTAAAAGGAGGGGTTATTAAGGAGACGTTCCCAGATGAGCAACTCTTTGCAGTTACACATGATCCGCCACCATAGTATGAGATTACAGTGGGAGTACCTCCAGAATGCCACCTGAAGGGAGGAAGTAATTCCTACATGACATAAACTACTATTTCTGAGAAGAGTCGTTCTTGTATCGGCGGTGCTGACCAACTGATGAGGAGATGCATTCCGGAGAAGGAGGTGGAGTAGGTTTTATACGATTGTCACTCCTCACCTTATGGGGGACATCATGGTGGTGATAAAACAGCTATAAAAGTTCTGCAGTCGAGATTTTATTGCCCGACTCTGTTTAAAGATGCCTATTCATTTGTGAAGAAATGTGATTGGTGTCAGAGAACTGGAACAATCACTAGAAAAAATGAGATGCCGCTTACGAACATTTTTGAGGTGGAGATTTTCGATGTTGGGGAGTCGATTTTATGGGACAATTCCCATTGTCTAGAGGGAACAAATACATCTTGTTAGCAGTAGACTACGTGTCTACGTGTCCACCCTAGCATGCAATGCCGAGAAGTTAAAGCTGAGGCGGACGCGAAGCATCCACCCCAGCATCAATCCCTGAAGCTGAG
Source organism: Nicotiana obtusifolia (assembly GCA_002018475.1). Classification (NCBI taxonomy): domain Eukaryota; kingdom Viridiplantae; phylum Streptophyta; class Magnoliopsida; order Solanales; family Solanaceae; genus Nicotiana; species Nicotiana obtusifolia. Next base: position 56,910 of record MCJB01038478.1, read on the forward strand.
TCGGAATTGGAAAAGGAAAACGTTGGCCCACGACTTTTGTATGCAATATATAAGCCAAAAACGCCTCTTTTAGGTCATCTAACACACTTGAAAGAGGAAAAAAGCCATCACAGAGTTTGAAAACCACGAAATTCGTCTTGAGTTCTTACTTTTTCCTTCTTTTATTGATTTGTATGTATTCTTGGAAATTATTTGAGATTGCTACCGTGACTATGCGTGGCTAAACTCATTCGTTAAGGGGTTATGGTTTTACATGAACGTTGATATTCGAATATTGATTTGACGAGTTAACTTATCATATTGGGTTGTTTATTCATATCCTGATTTTAATTATTTTCCTGCCTAGCTAATAGTGAAATACTACATATGAATTTTGAGTTGAACTTGAAAGAGGTAATTCTTGATTACAATAGGAGTGAATAAAGAGCGATTTTGAACCTAGTTATTGGGGATTTGATTTGCGAATACAGATAGAAATATACCTATTCGCCGTGCTTAGCCAATTGTGCAAGAAATTGTTAATGCGTTCTTTTTATCTCTAATCTCATAGAAATCTAGGGTTTAGAATAAATTGAATAGGCGAATAGAAGTTTTCAAATTTCTACGAGTATTAGTATCCTTGCAGATTAATAACCAAGATAAAATAATAAGTCGAGTCGATTGAAATATTATTTCTCATTGAATTAAATTCTTCGCGCAGCTTTAATTAGTAGAATCAATTAATCAAAAATCACCCTGAACTTGTTCTTGACTCAATAAATTAAAAATTACATGATTTAGTTGATAATTGATCATAAGTCCTCGTGGGCACGATACTCTACTTACTCTTTATATACGATTTTGGGCAACAACTAACCCTTAAGAACCAAAAATGGTTAACATAGAAACCCACTGATTACCAACCCTTCTAGTCTAACTTCAAAAGCAAACCTCCTAAATCCTATAAAGACATGTAGTTCATATCAGTGCATCAAATGAAGCTGCATACAAACTAAGCGGTACACCAAAATTTTCTTCATTATCTACAGAAAATAGCAATGTAAAATCAAGCATATGTTTGTCACTCCCAAGCATTCACTCCTTACAAGTATTCTGTCCTATTTCAGTTTTACCCATAATTGGGTTATTCAATTCTGTACAATGATGGTCAACAATATGAGATAAAGCCCTGAATGAGTGATTGCTCCTTGCGTATCAGTAAGGTCAGTTCCTGGCTTTTGACTTCCTTGCATTGGTGCACAACCTCTGCAGCTATGGCATCATAGTGCACAAAGAATTGTCGTTGGTCTCCGCTATGAGGTGGTGTGCAGAAAAAATCCTATACAACGCTAAAGATTCTCGATGGATGCAAATGACCTTGTTTGTCAGCAATAAAGAATCTCCAAATTCCATTCCCTTTCCTTTCTCCACCTGTCGAGACACAGAAAACAGAAGCTCATTGTAACAGAAAATCCTCATCTCTCTGCAGTTGCTTGAGCCGCCTTTTTGCATATACAGTGATCAAAACCGTCGTAGCAACAGTGAAACAAAATCCTAGAACATTAAGAATGATCTGTGGGGCTGAGAGAAAACGTTGCTCTTGCGAAGCATTTGCCAGAGTCTTTATCAGGATGCCACTGCACAGAAGGATGGTTACCATAAGTTGGAAGAAAAGGTATTCAGCAAATGGTAGTTTTTTCCAGTGAATATGAGATGATATATCGTAGTGGCGTAAAATACACAAAATAAACCCTCCTACAATTAGTAAAAGCCTATTTTGTTTTCAGTTGGCATTCTCCCCTGAAAAGTCAACCAAAAAGCTCAAAAACCATGGAACCTTCCCATCCTACAACCCCCTCCCATTTGCTCCAGCCAACCCCATCCCCCCCACCCCACCCCCCAAAAAAAGAGAAGTGTAAAGAAAAGGAACCAAAAACCAAAGAATCAGAGACAAATACAGTACAAAAACATGAAAGGCAACAAAAATAAAATTAGAAGTACGAAAATAGACAAATCTATCAAAGAAATCCTGGAGAAGACACAAAAATCATTTGGTTTTTTTTTTTCCTCCAAAAAACGTGTATTTATGGACTACATTATGTTTAAAGAATTTCAACTAGTAGAGGCAGAACTTCCCATCACGTATTCTTCTATAGAATAGGTTAGCCAAACGATTCCCAGTCACAAAATACTGCTTTTGTTTTCCCACTTTACGTAACTAGCTCAAATTTAACAGTCATAAGAAGAACCGTTGTTGTCAATGTGAGTCCTTATAATTAACTATGTTCTGAAGTATTTAATTAGACTTAGAAACTTTAGTTTCAGCCACGAAGAGAACAAATCTTATTATTTTTTACTATCAAATTGCAATATTCCATAATAACTTTCCTTGTAAGATAATTTAATGATTTACGCCTCCCTCTGCCTGAGCATATACTGTCTTTTTTCATAGTTTATCTGTAAAAGCTCAAACATTCTCCAAAATAGGTTGATTCTGCCTCAGAGAAGTACAACAAAAATTGCAAGTTACTCTTTTTGAAACACAAAACAAAAAATGCTAGATTATTCACAGCCCTCTCTATGATATTACATGCATAGAGTGACAATCGTCGAAGGTGTTCCCCCC
>MCJB01038478.1:60229-72903 GCA_002018475.1 Nicotiana obtusifolia
CCCCCAAACCACAAAACCCCAAATAAAGGGAGAAAAAACAGAGAACTATTGCAAGAGATAATCTATGACCGCAAGAGCTTAAGTTAACTTTTCAAAAAATAAAAAAATTGATGAAAAGCTTGAGCATCGTACAACATACAGTCCTCCTAATGCCGATACAAAATAGGACAAGGAAGCAGGGCACTGGTTGCAGTATGTCTAAGGCTTTTAGTTAAGCAAGGACTATCTTAGTGAAAAAGCATGTAGATCACAAAGAATTTATACCTTTTTCTATCAGTTTCTTAAGCATCATCTTTTTTTAAGAAAGGTAACGATGTTATATATCTTTAGCACAAAGGCTGTGCTATGAGACATCTTTAAAGTTCTTATAGGCAAAAGTATATCCTTGTTCTTACAAGGACTACGAATTATGATATCTAACAATGACACCTCATCATCTACAAAATCTTCTTTAACATCAATCATTTTGTATGTTTGACGAATGGCATAGTTTTTTGATAAAGACGAATGGCATAGCTATTCATACGAAAACAAAAATTCATAAGGCCCAATAATAGGAAGAAACAGTTTTTTTCTCACAATTGAAAATTAGGGGAATTTTCAAAATCCTGCAATGGTCTTCACTTGTAGAGAGCATGCTACGACAAAGGAAGGCGACAAACAACTTTCCCACCATCATTGAACAAAGCTATGCAGACACATCGAACATGGTAGGAATAGATTACATGTCCTACACCTCAAATTGCTACTTCAGAACAGCTCAAAAATTAACCAGTTTGATTATAACATAAGAACAATAAACATTTATATCCACATGCATATAATCTCTTTCCACACCATGAACATATCCCAACTAAAGAAACCATTATAGATATACAAGACTTGGAAACAGATATTGGTGCAACCTAACTGAGCACCACGTTTTGCATTGTCAAAACTTACCTACATCTAAATGTGAAGTGTATAAGCTTCACATTAAGTCGGTCATCAGTCATAGAACAAGAGAACTGAGGCAAGTCAACATTCTTCTTTTAATGGGTATTAGCAGTCAGTAGAGTATCCAAATCTTAACACATATGATTCAGCGAGAAAGGTTGCTTCTATTTTTTAGAAATAGAGGTGTGGAGTGAGGAGAGGGACGGAGATATGGAGGAAGGGAAGGGAGGACCTGGCCCAAACCTAACATGCATTTCAATTAAATCAGATAAATGCTGCAACAAAAATACATCCACCGAGCAACTCTGAAGAGCAAGAAAAGAAAGAGAATGCTTACGTGTAAATTGTAACAAATATTTCTGGGACCATGCCAACGAGTGTCCCCAGCAAATAAGGACCATACTTGACTCCAGTTGCCATTGCACAGTAATTATAAACTATATATGGAAAAGGGGAAATCCTGATCAATGCAACAGCTCGAGCCTGGTTAAACCAATTCCCTTCACCAGCTAGTCTTATAATAGAAGCGTTCTTGGGATATCTTTCTATCCAGCTCTACAGGAGAAGAAAGAAAGAGATTATGAAATTTATTATAAGTAAACAAAGCAAAGTGACGAAGTGCAATCAGTCTGCGAAAGTAATGAAGTACATACTTGGATTCTGTGATGGAAAAGATGACCTATGAAATAAGGAAGAGATACACCAATAGGAAGTGCTCCGAAGATAAGTAGAAAACCATATCCATATCCGAATGTCATCCCAGCTACCCACATGGAGGGAGTGGAAGGTAAAATGAGGGTTGGGAAAATTGCCACGGAAGAATAAACTAGAACTGCAAGTACCGGAGTACTGAATGTTCTTGTCTCCCAATTTAGTATGGGAATAATCTCCTGAAATAGGAAAACAACAGTCAGAAATTGATATGATCCAGAGATCATAAAACCGTCCTGATCAGCACTATTATAAGTGCCACCAAATCAGAGTCAGCAGAGGCAAATACCGAAATAGCATGATGAATGGAATTAAAAGTCGATCCGTCAATGAACTAAGCCTAGTACTCTATACACATTACGCTCTATTCAGGTCCATTTCATTCCAATATAAATGAATGGAACTAACTGTATGACTTCGAAAAATAACCTCAGTGAACCTTATCTCAAACTCTTCATCTAATTTAGTTAGCAGCAGGAACTCATCACCTGCAGCTATATAACAATTCCTCCACCTAAAGTACTAACTAAGTACTCTAAATCCAACTCACTCACAAAACACCCCACACATGAGGTCAGTTTAAGTAGCTCGGACTTCGTCCATAAGCAGTTTAGTTAGAATCAGGAGCCATTAACAGAATACAAGATTAATTGGCTACAACAGACCACACATTTTACCAGTTACAATCTCACTCCATTGACCACTAGGCACACCCTTGGGTGCAAATCTATGTTGCTCGGACTCTTCGAAAATGTTACCAACACGGGTCACATAGGTGCAAATTCACTTAAATCAGCTTATGAATCATTTTATCCCCTCCCTTAAAGTAATTAATACATATAGCACGAGTCAATGCACTTAAAGAGCAAGCAAAAATGCAACTAAAACAAAATGATCACCCTCAAATATTCACCAGAAGCTATAAAGAGTATGGCTTTCTCACATGCAACAAATAATACAAACAGATACATAATTCGAATAGGCAAATATTTCCTAAAAAGAACAAAAGTTAAGCTAAAATTGACCTTATCCATGAAAAAAGGTCCGACCCATTTGAGAAAAACAACAGCCAAAACTCCAACAAAAATGAGGAGGAGCACCAGCTTAGCCCACCACCAAAGAGACCAACATCTGCTGCTGCTTTTGCCTTCACACCCAAGGCCTGACGATGATGCACCCAAGCAATTGCAACCCCCACCACCAAAGAAACCATTTTTCTCCTCCTTTTCCAATTCATCTCCACCTAATTTTACATAATTACCCTTCAGATCCTCCTCCCTCTCCAACCCCAATAATGGCGCTGGTACCACCACCACCCCTTCCTCCTCATCCTTCCCAGCAAACGTCATTAACCACTCAATCAACAATCCAATTCCAATCAACAATCCAAAACCCAGATTGGGTTTTGTTCTTTTTTCACAAAAGAACCGTTAAACGTATTTATTGGCTCCGGTTCTTTGTGGGGAAAAATGTCCTAAATTTTAAGCCCTAATAAAGGGGTTGGATTGGGAAGAATTTAAGTGCTTTTGCGTAAAGATAATTCTAATAGGTGTCTTCTTACGTATACGATAGACACATTACATACAATAGACAAACATCGGACGCTGATGAGTGATGATGAAGAAGAGGAAGAAGAATGGTAGATGAGAAGAGAAGCAATCAGTTATACTAATGAACAGAAAATAAAAAAATTAAAATAAGGGTTTAATATATTAATGAACAAGTGAAGCCGATTTTTTGTTGAACTTGGTTACAAATTGCACTATTGGCAGCCCCCAAGTTAGCTTTCGGCCGTTCTTTTGATGAAATGACAGAAGTATCCTTCTAACTTTTTTATTTTTTATTTTTTATTTTTGTTATTGTCATAATATGAAAATACTACTCTGCTTGATTTATGGTTCACGTGAGTTCTAACCCTACGTTAAATACATAAATGGGTACTCATTTAGTTATTGATGCTTTTATGATTTATAAATATTTTTGAGTTTAACTACGTCACAATCGAATATAAATTATTTACATAAGAATTGAACGAAATAAAAAGTAAAACTTTATTATAAACGTGTTTGAACTCTCATTTGATTTAACTTTATTATAAGAAATGAGGAGTTGAGGTGGATGTGCGGGCACACTATGATGGAATAGGTTAGGAATGATATTATTCGGAAGAAGGTGGGTGTGACTTCCATTGATAACAAGATGTCGGAAGCGAGACTCAGATGGTTCGGGCACGTACTGAGGAGAAGCCCAGGTGCCCCGGTAAGGAGGTGTAAGCGACTGGTTTTGGAAGGCACGAGAAGAGGTAGAAGACGATCTAAGAAGTATTGACAACGATGATCAGGCAGTACATGGCGTGATTTCAGATTTCCGAAGACATGGCCCTTGATAAGAAGTTGTGGAGGTCGAGTATCAGAGTTGTAGGTTATGAGGTAGTTGAGCCTATTTCTACTTCATATCAATGTGAGGCTAGTCTGATAGAATTTTTGTCTTAGGTTGCTAGTGGGCTAATGTTGTGTTCTCGCCACTCTTTTATTTTTCATAGTGCCTGGTCTATTTACTGGTTATTGTTTTTAATTTTCATCTATTTTCTGGTTTGTATGATAATGTTATTATTCTTATGGTTTCTGTTGATGGTACTGATATGTTGTCTCTCTTTGTCTTTGAGCCGAGGGTCTTTCAGAAACAACCTCTCTACCCATCGAAATAGAGGTAAAGTTTGCATACACACTACAATCCCCAGACCTCACTAATAAAATTTTACTGTATTGTTGTTTCTTTGGTAATCCAATACCATTATTATGTAATTGATTGTTTATAACTGTATAATAAGCAGTAATTTGCAACACCTCTATTCTGTTGTCCTATCAACTGCTCAAGTTATTGTTAATTTGTAAAATTAAAAAAAAAAAAAAAAAACCTTTATTAAATCTAACTGTTAGCTTCGAACATTCCGTCCTTCTTACACTTTTCGACATTTCAGTTTCCATGAATTTCTTTATCTACTAAAAATAGTAGAAATTCTAGTAGTGCCTACTTATTTGATATTTCATGTCTAATCTTGAAACGAAAAATACAAATGAGAACTAAGATATTCCAATATAATAATCGGAGAGAATGTTCAAGTCAATTTCGAATATCTTCCTCCTTTTAGCATATTTAAAAAAAAAAAAGGGTAAATAATGAATAAAAGGTTTGTTATACGATTTATGAAGTACTAGCACTTGTAATCATTCAAGTAAAAAACCATTATCTGTTGCGCACATTACGAAGTCACAACCTAAACCTTGAATAAAAAGTATCACTAATATCTTCACTAGAAACTTAATTACTAAAAAGTCACAACCTAAACTCTAATACATGAAGTCAAATCTCAATAATTTTGTCACCACAGCTACTGAATGGGACTTCCTTTTCCTTGTGTTAATAGTCGAAGGGGCAAGATAGTCATACAATTAACTTTTTGACTTTTGTTTCCTAAAATATCTTTTGTTGGTGGTCCCTACCAAATAGGTAATATGCCAAAGCTCAAAGTATAATCCTATAATGTGCCCCCCATCGGCTTCATTACGGTGTCGTTTGTCAGTTGATACCGACACGTATGACGCAACTAATGCCGCGTAGCGGTGGCGTCGGACACGTGGCATAACGTAGTTCATATATGCGTGCCAGTGAGGATACAAGTGTGCTTAACGGGAAGTTTGGTTTTTGGGATATATGTTGGGCCCAGTGATGGGGCCCATCGGGCTTTTAGAAAAGACGTGTGTTTTTTCCTTTCTGTCGTGATTCACCGCTACGACTGGAATTTTGTGCAGAGTACCTATTTTGGGAACAGAACAGAAAAGGAAAAGATATATTGGAATTTGTGCCCTTATTTCGTATCAAGCTTAGAAGTTGACACGTTGGAGGAAAATGAATTATGGGCCAGAGTGACAGATAAGCATACGGGTTTAACCAAAGAAGAGAATGATTATGAGAGAATGGAGTTGATAATTATAATTACTGATAAATGAATTATTGATGCTTAACATAAAATGGGAATGAATTATTGACGTGAATTATGCCAAGGAGAAAATATTTTGAGAAGGGAATACGAATAATCTGGCAACAACAGACACACTTGACATTATTTTGCAAATGGAGAATAATGACAACAAAAAGTATTGGTAGCTATACTTGTTTCCTTTATCTTTTTGTGCTTTTCTCTCTTTATCTATGTTTAACTCAAAAACTAACCTTAAAATAAATGGTTAAAGTTATATTATAAGGTCACTCGTATATAGATTTATTCAAAGTGCTATTATATAACTTAAGGAACAACAATGGAAACTAAAGCCGAATTGACGAGCTAAGTTGATAAATATTTATTAGATATCAGCCTTTGAGGGAACTACACTATAATTCTTCAGGAATATAATCCGAATAATAACTTGTAAGGTATTGTGAGTCTGTGCGTTACAAGTGCATGAAATAAAGTATTTACAACCTATGTGGGACATGAGTGTTTCGAGTTTCAAGCCCCCGCGTAGTGTACATGGTTAATTGGTGGCGAGATCCTTGTTGGTCATAATTGTTTATTAGTAAAACGGTATAATTGAATTTATTGCGTGATTTATAGACAAACGAATCGATTTGATCCCAAAATGATAAATAAATTAAATAAAATATAAAATTTAGCATTAAAATCGAGATAAAATAGCAGACAACTTGGTTTCAGGAGCAAGGCTTCTGAAGGCGGCAATAAGAATATTGTCAGACAGAAAATAAAGTAATATTCAGCTTGGAATAATGTGTAGCATAAGTTTTTTCAGAAATTTCGTGTGTTACAAAGGCTGTTGAAGTCACTATTTATAGCTAACCTAGGGAACAAGGTCCTAGGATCAAGTCCCTCTTAAATGGAAATAATGAGGGCCATTAATGAATATGCAAAGGCATGTTATGGATGCCAAAATCTCCGTAGTAGATGTGTATTTAATGATGAGGAATATTCTTCGTTGAATGTCATCTGGTGCATATATTTGTTTGCCCCTCTTGATAATGTTCCGATTTCACGTGTCATTCTGTTATTCGAGTATTTAATATGAATCGATTTTATCCTATACAAGTCCCCAACTTTCCGGTGGCACATTTTTGTATCACCGAGAAGTTGGTGAAGATTCCTTTCTTGGTGGGAAATTTTCGAAATCCTTCTGAAAAGTTTTTGACGCTTGATTAGACGCACGTCTCTTCGCATTTAATACCCCGAACACATGTTGCTCCATGATTTAGCAATATTTTCGCCGGTTCTCGAGGTAGTCATGGCCACGATCTTAGCTGTCTGTTCTTTTACTTATATGCTTCATTCTTCTTCTTTTACACTTAATAGTTTTACAAACTCTCACAACTTCTTTTGCATTCAACTCTTTCCTGCTTTTGCTCATCTTTAATCTTCTTCTTCAAAGAACTCTTACCACCTCCTACTGATCATGGATTCTTTCACTAACTCTTCCAAGAACTCCAGTTTTCTCTTTGGTGGGGGTCCGAAAGAGAACAAAAACAAAGAAATCAACGTTGATGCTGGTCCCTCTATGATGAGCACCATTGTCCCCAAAAGACTTAACACAGCCAAGGACTTCGAAGAGAAGTTCCCTTTTTCAAGTTCTCGCACTTGGGCTGTTGGCATATACCTTTCTTCCATCCCGCCCTTCCAGCATTCCTGCTGTGAATGAGGATTGTGATTGTCATGATCTGAAAGTTATTGCTCTCGAACTGGTGGAGCGAGTAACCTTCTCTAAGAAGGGCTTTGTGTACGTTTATACGTACTCATTCACTTTGGATGAGTTTTCCTTGAACCGAGGACTAGACCCCGTAATTTTGGAGCTGTGCCAATGATACCAAGTCTGTTTGGCAAAGGTGGGCCCTTCAGTATGGCGGACGGTGGCCTGTCTGCGGCGGCTGTGCTAGGAAACACAGAAGGAGTTCACTTAGACTCATATGATGAATCTCTACTCCCACAAGATTTTTCGTGGGGGAGTAGTAAATTTCAGCAAATGTGGCCACCATGATTTGCTCACTAGCATGGATGATGACAACGACCATGGATGGATGGAGTGGTTTGTCGTTGTTGCCACCAGGGATATCATCCTGGCCACAACTCCATCTTTCCATAAGTCCTAAACTCGTACACGTAAGTTCAAAGTTTGTTTTTTTTCTGAAAAAAGGTTGTTTTATGCCGTTGTTGATCTTTTTTCTCTTATTATTTTAGCAACTCGGTGGACACCACCAAGGGTTGAAGGACTGAACTGGTGGGTTCAGAAGATTCTGGACATCACCACGCAGGAGACCCGCTGGTAGAAGGAGCTGGCCCCCAAATACGAATGGAAGGCCAAGAATCACAGTAAGTTGACTAGTTCTGCCCTCATTTCATTTTTGTGCATAAGAAAATTGGTTAACCTTTCTTTTTATTGAATTTATGTCTCCCGCTGCTCTCGGTTACCATCCCTGAAGAGGATGTTTTGGTTGATCTCGTGAAGGCTACGAGGTTGCTGAAGGAGGTTCTCAGCCCGAACAAGTGCCATCAGATCTGCTTCCGGTGCCAGCGCTTGCTCTCGGAGTCCCCAGCCGGAGAACAAGCAACCAAAAAGACGGCGTTCTTCCTCGGCCGAGGGCAAGAATAAAAAGGGGAAGAAAGCTGTGCCCGAGCCAGCTGCAACCACTGTGGTGATTGACGATGATGGGGAAGCCAGTGATGAAGGGGCTTCCCTACAAATGAGATAACGACCTTCATCAGCTCAACAGAATGCTCAATCTGAAGAGCTTATAACCCTAACCGGGGACGATGCCCAAGAGCTCTACAAGAGTTTGACTTGGTGGCGAATGCGAATTCTCCCTTTCTAGTCCCAGTTGCTGCTCTCGGTGTTATGAGGCTGAGTACCGGGCCTCTTTCGTTTTCGGTTGGTGAGCAACCAACAACCAACACTACCTCCGCTGCAGCTGCTTCTCATCCTACAACACCATCAGCTTCATCTCCTTCCATGCCAGCTATACCTTCATCACCAGCAACTGCTACATCACCCACATCGGTCGCGGACACCCGAGAGGAGGATGTCCTTCCTCCCCAGTCCCCAGACCATGGGAATTTGGAGCACAACTATTCGCCCCTTATATAGATCCCTAAGGGAGGAGGAGTATCTCCCTCTCGATATCTATTGAGTGTCATCTGCTGTCCCGCCCGGTGGAACTCGTCAATTACCTGAAGCCGCTGGCTTCAGAGAAAGATAAGAAGAAAATACACTCTCTTTCAGGGGAGTGTATGATAAATAATGTCATGCACAAGCAGCAACAATAACATACTTATCCTCTTTACTGCTTGTTTCTTCTTGATTTGCTTTGACAGAGTTTCTAATTTGGGTTTTTGCTTCGCATGCAAACTTTCTTGCTTCCGAGATCCTTCAGAAGTTGATCCTCGATAAAGAAAAGCTTAAACTCGAGCGGGATCAACTGTTGGCCGAGAGGGACCAAATTGTTGCTCTCCTCCTGGTGCTTGAAGCAAAAGCTGCTGAAGCTAGTGAGTTAGAGGCTTGGCTGCAACAGAGTGAGCAGGAAGTGATAGCCCTCAGCCAAGAAGCCTCTCATTTAAATGTACAGTTTCAAGAAGCCAAGGCTAAATGGTCTGAGGTTTAAAACATTGTGCTTGCTTCTACCAAGCGCGAGGCTGCCTCCATTGAATAGAGTGAATAACTTGGAGGCAGCCTTGAATTTTCCAAGACTGCAGAGGTTGCTGCTACTGAAAAGAAGCGTACCTAGATGGAGGATAGGTATAAGAGGATCATGGAGCATAATAAGGTTCATATAACCACTATCCATGATCTTGATCTTAGCCTTAACGCAGCGAGATCCGAGCAGGTTGGCCTTTCGACTGAGGTTGATCGGCTTAACATATTCTATGTATATCATGAGGAGAAAAACCTTGAAAGAGGCCAAAGCGAGCGTCATTGATATTGACGATGAAATCGCCAAGGCCCGATAACTGGAGTCAACCGCTCGAAGATGCCTTCCAGTTCAGCCTGATGCATCCGACTCTTCTGGTTCTGGTTTCGAGTTCTCAGGAACCGAGGAGGAACTTGAAGAAAATAATGATAAAGACCTAGATCTCGATCCGGCAGTAGATCCGCCTACTTTTCCTGGGGCGGCGATGCTTCTCTTCCCCTGAGTTCTGGGGCGATATAGTTTAGTTTTTTGCTTTATTTTCCTTTGTTGTTTTATTTTCGTACTTTTGTACTTGTGTTGCTCAGCACGCTTAACAAATAAGAGTGCTTTTTGTTTAAGCATTGTCAAGTTTACTTTTTTGCATCGAATTATGCAAGGCTTCAGGTGCATTTTTCCCCGATAGCATTTGAAGTACTTGATTAACTTTCAAATGATAACATCAATTCATCATTTGGACAAGAAAAAATATAAAATAAAAGGACTTTATTTTATTCCTTCTATATTCAAAAGTACATACGCATTCGTTTTGCTGAAAAAGAAATTGCCGTTACTCGTGGCTAATTTGTACAACTTATTTCTACGAGGCTAGCTGTACAGTTCCTGGCCCCGATGAGACATTTTTGTTCTCGAATTTCCTAGTTCCGGTTTTCATGGCAATCAAATTGTCGTATTCTCATATCATTCTCCCTAGTGTTCGAATGCGAAGAATGTGAATTGGAACACTGGAAGTCTTGCTCTTTTGAGGATTCCACCAGTGAATGGTTGGATAATCTTTGGTCTGATAACAAACTTCGTTTTTTGTTAGGAATTTTACTACCGAGCCGAAGATTATCTAACCACCCTTAGTGGCTTGTCATTTTTATGCCTTGTCATTTAAAGGTCTTATTTATGCCGATGATATTTCCTTCGTAATATGTTTTCCGTTGCCTCGTTAAAAACATTGCCAGAAAACCCAATTGGGAAAAAAACTGGACGAAGGAAAAAAATGCAGCACATATTTTCAGTATAAACGGTGTTCATCAGCAATAATACCTTACGAGATGAGTCACATTCCAGTTGCTCAGCAATTTGACTCCATCTTGGTTTTCCAATTCATACGATCCATTCCCGGTGACAGCTGAAACTCAGTAGGCGCCTTCCCATGTCGGACCCAACTTTCTTGCGTTGATCTCCCAGGTGTTCTGAGTCACTTTTCTTAAAATCAAGTCTCCCACTTTGAAATAATAGAGATTGGCCCTTCGATTATAGTATCTTTTCATTCTTTGTTTCTGGGCCACCATCCTTATGTGCGCCAAGTCCCTACGTTCGTTAAGCAGCTCCAATTTTACTAGCAATGCTTCGTTGCTTGTTTCTTTGTCCGCCCGGAAGTATCTCAAGGTCGGTTCTCCTACTTCCACCGGGATCAGAGCTTATACTCCGTATACGAGAGAAAAAGGTGTTTCTCCCGTGCTTGACTTGGTCGCTTTCCGGTATGCCCATAACACTCCCGGTAACTCCTCGGACCACTTGCCTTCGGCTGCTTCCAATCTCTTTTTGAAGTTTTGAATAATCACCTAATTTTTTGATTTTTCTTGGTCATTTGCGCTCGGATGGTATGGCGAAGACGTGATTCTTTCTATTTTCAAGTCTTCAAGGAATTTTTGACCTTTGCACCTACGAACTGTAGCCCATTGTTGCAGGAAATCTCATTTGGTATTCCGAACCAGCAAATTCTCCCACAGGAAATCGACCATTTCGCGCTCGCCAATTTTTTGGTAAGGACCTGCTTCAATCCACTTAGAAAAGTAATCAGTTAAAATCAAAAGAAACCTTACATTATCGGGAGTCGATAGTAGCGGACCGACTATGTCCATCCCCCATTTCATGAATGGCTATGGGGATAATACTGAGTGCAATAGCTCTATCGATTGGTGCACTAACGGTGCATGGCATTGACGCAATTGTCGTATTTCCGAACGAATGCCTTAGCGTCTTGTTCCATCCGGGGCCAGTAGTATCCTGGCCTAACTAATTTTAACACCAACGAGTCTGCACCATAATGATTTTCACAAATTCCTTCATGAACCTCTCTCATCACGTAATTAGCTTCATAGGCGCCCAAGCATCGGGACAATGTGCCTTGGAATGATCTTCTGTATAACTGTCCTCCCCAGAAGCTGTAACAAGCTGCTTTGGTGCGGAGTGCACGGGATGCCTTCGGGTCATCGGGCAGCTTGCCATGCTCAAGGTAGTCAATGATTTCATTCCTCCAGTCCCAGACCAAGTTTGTTGTATTTACTTTGTAATAACCATCAACATCTAGCACCGAGTGCATAAGCTGTACGACTGTATCGGAATTTGATTCCTTCATTTCTACGGACGAGCCCAGATTGGCCAATTCATATGCTTTTGCGTTTTCTTGTCTTGGGATGTGAGTAATTAACCATTCCCTGGATCGTAGGAGTAGAGTTTGAACTTTCACCACATATTGTTTCATGCATTCCTCCTTGCTGTCAAAGATTCCATATACTTGAGTTACCACCAGCTAGGAATCACATTTGATTTTGATAACCTTGGAGTCTAGTCCTCGGTCCAGTTCAAGCGCTGCAATCAAAGCCTCATACTCGACTTCATTGTTAGTCAAGGGCACAGTCTTTATAGACTGCCTCAGGACTTCTCCCGTGGGCGTGCTTAAAACTACCCCGAGCCCCGACGCTTTCACGTTGGAAGCTCCGTCCGTGAACAAGGTCCAAACTCTTGATGTCATTTCCGACACCATCACCGCTTCCTTTGTGGCTATAGGCAGCAACCCGAGACTGAAATCGGCTATGAAGTCGGCCAAAACTTGTGATTTGATCGCAGTCCTAGGTTTATATTCGAAATCAAATTCACTAATTTCGACTGCCCATTTGGCATATTGACCAAAAAACTCAGGTTTGTGAAGGACATTTCGCAGGGGAAAAGTTATCACCACTGCTATCTGGTGGCATTGAAAATAAAGGCTAAGCTTTCAAGCGGCGACTACGAGAGCCAAGGTCAGTTTTTTGAGGTGCGAATAATGATTTTCCAACCCCCCCCCCCCC
>MCJB01038478.1:72923-98532 GCA_002018475.1 Nicotiana obtusifolia
ACCCCCCCCCCCCATAAAATTCTGCTAACATAATAGAAAGAAGATTGCATACCTTTGTCTTCCCGGACTAAAACGGCACTTATCGCTACCTCTGAGACCGCTAAGTATATTCGCAATTGCTCGTCTTCCTTCAGTTTTGATAGTAACAGGGGGATTGATAGATATCGTTTAAGGTCTTTCAGAGCCTGTTGGCATTCCAGGGTTCGCTCGAAATTGTTCTTCTTTTTCAGAAATGAGAAGAAGTGATTCCATTTTTTAGAGGACCGGGAAATGAACCTGCTCAGAGCGGCCAGTCTTCCGTTTAGTCTTTGGACTTCTTTCACGTTTGTCAACTGGTCTAGAATGTCTTCGATGGATTTAATTTTGTCGGGATTGACTTTGATCCCCTTTTGTGACACCAAGAAACCTAAAAACTTACCGGAGCTAACTCCGAACACACACTTTTCGAGGTTAAGCTTCATGTTATGCTTCCTTAGGATGTCAAAGGTTTGAGGTGTTTCAAATGGTCACCTGCATTCAAAGACTTAACCAGCATATCATCTATGTAAACATCCATTTATTTCCCTATTTGCTTTTCGAACATTTTGTTCACGAGCCTCTAATAAGTGGCTCTGGCGTTCTTAAGCCCAATGGGCATCACATTGTAGCAATATTTGCCAAAGTTCATTATGAACGAAGTTTTTTACTGATTCCACGGGTTCATCCTTATTTGGTTATACCCGGAATAGGCATCGAGGAAACTCATCAACTCGTGTCCGGCTGTTGCATCAATCATGTGATCAATGTTTGGAAATGGAAACGAGTCCTTTGGGCACGCCTTATTGAGATCCTTATAATATACACACATGAGGAATTTATTATTCTTTTTTAGAACTACTACTACATTAGTTAGCCAGTCAGAATACTTTACCTCCCGGATTGAACCAATATCGAGTAGTCGAGTTACCTATTCTTTGACAAGCCTGTTCCTGACCTCGGCGATTGGGCGCTTCTTTTGCCTTACTAGAGGGATGCTGAGGTCCGGGCTTAACTTGTGCATGGCCACCTCTAGCAGGATACCTGTCATATCCGCATACGACTATGCAAAACAATCAGCGTAAGTTTTAAGAATTTCTATAAATCCTGACTTGAGCTCGGGGTTCAATCCTGTCTCCAAGTGGAACTTCCTCTCTAGAAACTTTTCGAACAAAGCCACTTGTCCGAGTTCTTCAACTGTGGATTTGGTCGCATCCATTTCTTACAGTACCTGGAAATACCCGGTACCTGGTAGGATTCCGATGACTCATCCCCTTTATCATCTTCGTTTGATTCGGGAGCAGGCACCGGTTCCTGTAATTGCTATGCCGCGTGTTCCTTCCCTTTATTGCTAGAAACTGAGACCGCGTTAATTTCCCTTGCTACCAGTTGATCTCCTCGTATTTGCTTGATTCCCTCTGGAGTTAGAAATTTTAGAAGTTGGTGATATGTTGATGGCACGACCTTCATCTCGTGCAACCATGGTCCGCCAAGAATTATGTTTGCATGTCACCATCTACTACTTCAAACAAGGTAGTGTTCATGACCCCTTCAGCATTCATGGGCAGTAGGATCTCCCCTCGGATTGTCACACTTGCTAAGTTGAACCCGACGAGGAGCTTTCTGGCCGAAATGATGCTTCGGGTTAGCTTGGCTTGCTCCAACACTTTCCATTGAATGATATTAGCTGAACTTCCTAGATCCACCAAAACACATTTAATTTTAAAATCTAGAACATTAATAGAAATTACCAGGGCGTTTTTGAGTGGTAGTATTAGTCCATCGGCGTCCTCTTCTGTGAATGTGATGCCGTCCTCGGTGATTTCCAGAGTCTCTTTCTATGAGTCACCGACACCTTTGTCTTTTTTTGCTGCCAAGAAGGTCACGCCGTTGATCTCGTTTCCCCCGAAAATCATGTTGATGGTTTGCTGGGTAGGGTCTTCACCTATCTTCGAGGGCTCTGCATTATCCTGGTTGCGGCCATAATTGTTTTTGGCCCGGTCACTTAAGAACTCTCTGAGATGGTCATTTTTCAATAACATCGTTACCTCCTCGCGCAAATGTCAGCAGTCCCTAATCCGGTGGCCGTTAGTCCCATGATACTCGCACCATAGATTAGGATCCCTTTGGCTGGGATCATATCTCATTGGCCTTAGAAACCGTGCTTCCTTGATGTTCCTCATTGCCGATACCAGCTCCACTATGCTGACATTGAATTGTACTCGGACAGCGTGGGATAAGTGGAATCCCGGGAATCCGATATCTCTTTATCTTGTAATGACCTGCTATTTTGACCGCGGTTAGTTTTGCTATCGGGAGCGAACCTATACCAAAACCCTTTGTGGCGTTCATTGACCCTTTCGTAAGGCAAAAATTGACCCTTAGAAGATCGCCGATCTGCATCAAAATCATCCGTTGATTTATCCCTGTTCTTTTCGAGATCCTGACCCTTAGTTGATGCCGGGAACCCGAGATGATCATCTTCTATTCTTATCTTTGACTCGTAACGGTTATAGACATCTGCCCATGTAGTTGCCTTGAACTCGAGCAGACTTTCTTTCAGTTTTCGGGAGGCGTCAGAGCTCCTTGGGTTCAGCCCCTTAGTAAATGCCTTTGTGCCCATTCATCGGGCACGACTGGTAGCAGCATCCGTTCTTTCTAAAACCTAGTCATGAACTCTCAACAATATGGACTCTCCTTACACAATTCTGAATATGTCTGCCTTCTAGGCCTGGTCCTTTCTAGCCCCGACATTGGCCTTGATGAAAGAGTCTGCGAGCATATCAAAGGAATCTATTGAGTGTTCGGGTAAGAGTGAGTACAATGTCAGGGCCCCCTTCGTGAGGGATTCTCCAAACTTCTTCAGCAGGACCGACTCAATCTCGTGTAGAGCTAAGTCGTTTCCTTTCACCGCGGTTGTATAGGTGGTGATGTGCTCCTGAGGGTCTGAAGTCACATCATATTTTGGTACATCTGGCATTTTGAACCGCTTCGGAATCAACTCTGGTGTCGCGCTCGGTTTGAACGACAACTGAGTGTATTTCTTTGAGTCCGATCCCTTCAGCAATGGCGCCCCGAATTTGGTCTATTCGGGCATTTATTTTCCTCATAGACCACATGAGCTCGGCTTTTAAGGGATCATTACTGTTGTTGTTACCAGACCCGCTACCGGTCTCCCGGGCCTCATCGAAGCCAACCTCACCCCTTGGGGTGTTGTTGTCAACCCTTTGCGCTGTTTGATTCGCGGGAGCACCGAGAGGAACTAGGCCTCTTCCATTCACGTTGTTGGAAGCACCCAACAACGCTTGTCTCAATTCTGTCATGGCCTGGTCTTGCCGTGAAATATGGCCCATGATAGCCTTTTGTTGTTCTCTTAAGATCCTCACCGTTTCCGCAACGTGTTTATCTTTAGCGTCATCGGGAGTCGCCTCCCG
The DNA here is from genome assembly GCA_002018475.1 of Nicotiana obtusifolia. NCBI lineage: Eukaryota > Viridiplantae > Streptophyta > Magnoliopsida > Solanales > Solanaceae > Nicotiana > Nicotiana obtusifolia. The sequence continues at coordinate 76,373 of MCJB01038478.1, forward strand.
TACGTGTCAGGGATACCGCCCGCAATGAACTGGCCTGACCATGTCCCCGTCATGGCGGATGTCACTGGTCGAATCCTCGTATTGAGGCGGATTTTCTTATGCCTCAACATTGTGTGCGACATTGATATCATTATCTGCCATCTTTTATGAATTTTGCTAAGAAATGAAGAATCAAACAGATTAGTAATAGACGCAAAGATCAACTCAATTACGCAACTCTCTAAGCCCAATGGTAGGCGCCAAACTGTTTATCCGTAAAACGGTACAATTGAATTTATAGCGTGGTTTATATAGACAAGCGAATCGATTTAATTAAAAAATAATAAATAGATTAAATAAAATGCAAGACTTAGCGTTGAAATCGAAAAAAATAGCAGACAACTTGGTTTCGGGAGCAAGACTTCTGAAGACAGCAATAAGAATATTGTTAGACAGAAAATAAAGTAATATTCAATTTGGAATAATGTGTAGCATAAGTTTTTCAGAAATTTTGTGTGTTACAAAGGTTGTTGAAGTCACTATTTATAGCTAAACCTAGGGAACAAGGTCCTAGAATCAAGCCCTTTTAAATGCCAATAATGAGGGCCATTAATGAATATGCAATGGCAGGCTATGAACGCCAAAATTCTCTGTAACAGATGTGTATTTAATGCTGAGGAATATTTCTTTGAGTGTCATCTGGTGGCAAATATCTATTTTTCCCCGTTGATAATGTTTCCTTCGGGGTCTACCCGATGTCAACCGAAGTTGTTGACTTCGGTCCTGACCTCCATTTGCTTCGTCTTCCGCTTATCCCCGGTTTCACGTGTCATTTTGTTATTCAAGTATTTAATGTGAACCGATTTTACCCTATACAATAATTACGATAGCACAACGGACGTGGGCCATGAACTCAGTATATTGGAGTTCAACACTGAAGGTTTTTAAGTCAGTTCTAGGTACATGTTTGGCGAATCCTTTCCGGTCACTCTTATTTTTGGATTCAAATGAATGATTCCGATCGTGGTTCTTCGGCTCTCCTGGCTTTAGCTTTCATGCTTCTAAATACTGAACCATTCATGTTATGTATTGCTTTGACGAGCCATGTGTTAAGACCGAATTTTACCAATACAATTTTTTTTTCTAAAATTCTTATATATATTGCTCTAACATATTTGAAATAAACATCACATATGAGTTAGTAAAAGAAAAAAATTTAGAAAAAAAATTGTATGAAAAAATATATATATATATTCTTTAATTTTTATATTAAGATTGAAGTATATAATTTGATACTCGATGCTTGTATAGGGTCTGATACGATCGAGCACACCAGTCTTAGGTTACGATCATCGGTGCAACTTAAGAACGGTCTCCTGTGGATCGAGACCAGCACTTTGAGAAGGGAAGTTCGAGGTCAGGCGTCATCGGGATAACGTTCGAAGTCAAAGTATTCGAGATGAGGTAGCCGAGACCGGTTTGGATAAAGCATCTTATGGTAAAAATATCAGATTCGCATAACGGAAGGGCCAGAAATCTCGTGGCATGTACATATCTCGGCGGGAATCACGGCCCAAATCAGCAAAGACGTTCAATCTAATAATTTTAGGGATCTTTTACCCTGTAATTAGGTCTTTTACCTTGTATAGGATTCTTTTCTCCTCCTATATAAAGAATTCAACCCTATTGTATATGACACACAACATACGATCAATATAACAATTAGCATATTTTGACTATCCTCTTCATAAAATATTTATTTCATAACTGTTCATTCCGTCACAGCAAAATTACTCAACTTTGGTGGTTTGTTTATTTTTTCTTTCATTTAAATCAGCCTTTATTTATCGTTTATTCGTTAATTGTATTAGACCAAGTCACGTATCCTTAATACCACGTACAAATTCAATTGTTACCCGTAATTTAGGGTAAACAGTTTGGCGCCCATCGTGGGGCTAAGGATAATAGTGACCGTTTGATACAAATTTCTGTCACACACTATTTTACGCTTGTTCTTTGCAGAATCTTTTGTTTTCAGGATATAACACAATCATGTCGCACTCACAATCCATGCCTCAGTTCGTCAATGATGAGTTCGACCACCAGGGCGAAAACAATAATATGATGCTCGATAATGAAGTTCCGGTCGACGCCAACACTCAAATGGCGGTCGATATGGATCAAACTTCTGGCCCGTCTAACAGTGTCTAGAGAGAACACTGTTCAAGAACTCAAAACAACGAAGGGGACAGGATCAGTCTCAAAATGATATTCAACATGTTACAAGCCCAGCAAGCAGCCATCGCCCAATTGCAAATTCGCAGTCAGGTTTTGGACAGGGTCGGTTTTTCTCGAGGAGTTGTCCCCGAAAATGGACCGACCGCGACGCAACCGGACGAAAGCGGATCGGGGACAAATTCTGGAATCATGAAGATGCTCGAGGAGTTGACTAAGCGAGTCGAATCGGGCAAAAAGAAGATTGAAGCCAACAACAAGAAAGTAGAAACATATAACTCGAGGGTGGACCAGATTCCAGGAGCACCCCCAGTTTTGAAAGGCTTAGACTCGAGGAAATTCGTTCAAAAGCCTTTCCCGTTAAGCGCTGTCCCAAAACCTATACTAAAAAAGTTCCGCATGCCAGAAATCCCCAAGTACAACGGGACATCTGATCTAAATGAACACGTAACGGCGTACACATGCGCCATAAAGGGGAATGATCTCGAAGATGACGAGATTGAGTCCGTTCTTCTGAAGAAGTTCGGGGAGACCCTGTCGAAAGGAGCAATGACTTGGTACCACAACCTGCCCTTGAACTCCATCGATTCCTTCGCCATGCTTGCAGACACCTTCGTCAAAGCTCATGTAGGTGCCATTAAAGTCGAGACACAGAAATCAGACTTATTCAAAGTCAGGCAAAGAGATAACGAGATGCTGAGGGAATTCGTATCTCGCTTTCAAATGGAACGAATGGACCTACCACCGGTCACCGATGATTGGGCCATGCAAGCTTTCACTCAAGGGCTCAACGCCCGAAGTTCAACGGCTTCTCAACAGCTTAAGCAGAGCTTGATCGAATACCCGGCTGCCACTTGGGCGGATATACACAATCGGTATCAATCGAAGATCGGGGTCGAAGATGACCAACTTGGAGCCCCCTCGGGATCTGCTTACCCTATCAGAACTCATGACCGGACTCAAAGAGATAATTACCGAGAGCCAAGGTCGAACAGAGACAGGCATCGACCGTACCCTGGCGATCGAAGGGCCATCCCGGGAACAAAAGGATCTCCGAGACAGGAGAGGAGGAACGATCCTAATCGAAGGAACCGAGGACCGCTGCTGAGAAATAACTTCGAAAAAGTCGCTGGTCACCGAGAAGCGCCTCGACTGTCTGAGTACAACTTCAACGTCGATTCAGCGACTCTCATATCCGCCATTGGTCGCATTAAAGATACCAAATGGCTTCGACCGCTGCAATTGGACCCGGCTAAGAGAGACCCCAACTTAATATGTAAGTACCATAGTACACACGGACATAAAACGGAAGATTGCCGACAACTGAGGGAAGAGGTAGCACGGTTGCTCAAAAACGGGCACCTTCGAGAGTTTTTAAGGGACCGGGCCAACAACCATTACGGAAACAGAAACAGGCCAACAAATTAGGAAGAGCCTCAACACACGATCAACATGATAATCGGAGGGGTAGATACACCCCAAGGCCCGGTGTTAAAGCGTACCAAAATATCTATCACCTGAGAAAAGCGCACTCGGGATTATGCAGCGGAAGGAGCTTTATGATTCAGCGATAAAGATGCAGAAGGAGTCATACAGCCCCATAACGATGCCTTGGAGATATCAATGCTCGCACACAAAACCCGGTTGAAGCGTGTACTTGTCGATCCCGGTAGTTCAGCCAATATAATTCGATCGTGGGTCATCGAGCAGCTCGGATTGACAAACCAGATCATTCCCGAAGTTCGGATCCTCAATGGTTTAAACATGGCATGTGAGAGAACTAAAGGGGAAATAACATTGATGGTGAACATCGCCGGTACTGTTCGGGCAACGAGGTTTTGCGTGATCGAAGGCGACATGAGATACAATGCCTTGCTCGGGAGGCCTTGGATTCATGACATCGGAGTTGTACCTTCGACATTGCACCAGATGTTGAAATTCCCATCGGCTGATGAGGTCGTCACCGTTTACGGAGAACAACATGCTGCGAGGGAGATGTTTGCAGTAGAAGAGACAGTGCCAAAACCGACCGCTCATTCCCAGAAGACCCAATAGCAATCACAGACACCACCCTCAACAAATGAGGGTGAGCAGGATCAACTCGAAGTTGACAATTATGGGGTTCCCCGGTCATTTATCGGTCCCGACGAGTCTGATGCGACCAAATCGACGGTCGAGGAGCTCGAACAGATTTCACTCCGAAGCTACCTGCCTGATCGAAAGGTATACCTGGGTTCGGGCTTAAGCTCCAAGCTCAGGACCAAATTAATTAAATTTCTTTCAGCTAACAAAGATTCTTTTGCTTGGTCCCATCTTGACATAACAGGGATATCGCCGGAAATTACAACTCACAAACTGAGCATTGACCCAAAATTCCGGCCGGTCAAGCAAAAGAGGAGGCCTCAGTCCGAAATCAAGCAAGCATTCATCCAGGACGAGGTAACTAAACTTTTGAATATAGGATACATACGGGAAGTTAAATACCCGGAGTGGCTAGCAAATGTAGTTGTAGTTCCTAAGAAGGGAAATAAGCTTAGAATGTGCATAGATTATAAAGATCTAAACAAGGCGTGCCCCAACGACTCCTTTTCCTTGCCCAACATCGATCGCATGATCCATGCCACCGCTGGCCACGAGACCCTTAGTTTTCTCGATGCCTACTCTGGTTACAACCAAATATGAATGGATAAGGATGATCAAGAAAAAACATCCTTCATCACTAGATATGGCACTTATTGCTATAACGTGATGCCATTCGGACTGAAAAACGCAGGGGCTACCTACCAACGCCTAGTAAATAAGATGTTCGAAAAACAACTAGGAGTAACAATGGAAGTTTATATTGATGACATGCTAGTTAAGTCTCTGCGAGCAGAGGACCATTTGAGTCATTTGCAGGAAAAATTCGATGTGCTAAAAAGGTACAACATGAAGTTGAACCCAGAAAAGTGTGCATTCGGAGTAGGTTCCGGAAAATTCCTTGGTTTCATGGTCTCAAACCGAGGAATAGAGATCAACTCCGAGAAAATCAGAGCCATCGAAGACATAACGATTGTAGAAAGTGTGAAAGTTGTGCAGAAACTGACAGGTCGGATAGCAGCCCTAGGCCGATTCATCTCGAGGTCGTCCGACAGGAGCCATCAATTCTTCAACTTGCTGAAAAAGAAGAATGAATTCTCATGGGGTCTAGAATATCAGCGTGCATTAGAGGAGCTTAAAAGGTATCTTTCCAGTCCACCTTTGTTGCACACGCCAAAAACAGGTGAGCAATTATACCTTTACCTTGCTGTTTCGGAAGTAGCAGTGAGCGGGGTCCTGGTCCGAGAAGAACAAGGTACGCCAATTCCCCATTTACTGCGTCAGTAGAACACTAGGTGAGGCCGAAACTAGGTACCCACATTTGGAAAAGTTAGCACTCGCTTTATTGAGCGCCTCTAGGAAGCTAAAACCCTACTTCCAATGCCACCCCATATGTGTAGTGACAACTTATCCCCTTAGGAATATTATGCACAAACCTGAGCTATCAGGTCGACTGGCTAAGTGCGCCATCGAAATAAGCGGATACGATATTGAATATCAGCCTCGAACCTCGATCAAGTCTCAAGTGCTAGTAGATTTTGTCGCCGACTTTACGCCGTCGCTTATTCCCGAGGTCGAGAGAGAACTAATGAATGAATCAGGATTCCTTCGAGAGTGTGGACTTTGTTCACAGACGGCGCCTCAAATTCGAAAGGATCGGGGCTTGGTATCGTACTTAGACGTCCGACTGGGAATACAATTCGACAATCTATTAAGACTGTAAAATTGACTAACAACGAAGCAGAATATGAGGCTATGATTGCAGGTCTAGAGTTGGCCAAAAACCTGGGAGCAGAAATAATCGAGGCCAAATGTGATTCCCTCCTCGTAGTTAACCAAGTAAACAGGACATTCGAGGTCAGAGAGGGGCGTATGCAAAGGTATCTGGACAAGCTTCAGGTCACGCTGCATAGGTTTAAAGAATGGACCCTACAACACATACCTCGGGAGCAAAATAGTGAGGCCGATGCCCTCGCCAACTTAGGGTCATCGGTCAAAGATGAAGAGATCGATTCTGAAAAGGTCGTGCAACTATTGAGGTCGGTGGTGGAAGAAGGCCATGCCGAAATCAACTCAACAAGCTTGACCTGGGATTGGAGGAACAAATACATAGAATATCTCAGTTCAGGTAAGCTGCCATCGGATCCCAAAGAATCGAGAGCGTTACGCACAAAGGCAGCTCGATTTTGTTTGGCTGGTGACGGATCCCTATACAGAAGGACATTCGGAGGTCCCCTCGCCATATGCATCGGGCTCGGTGACACCGAATACATCTTAAGGGAGATACACGAAGGCGCATGCGGCAATCACTCCGGCTCCGAATCCTTGGTTCGAAAAATAATTCAGGTCGGTTACTATTGGATCGACATGGAGAAAGATACGAAGGAGTTCGTGCGCAAGTGCAGCAAATGCCAAAGGCACGCACCGATGATTCACTAGCCCGGAGAAACATTGCATTCGGTCCTATCGCCATGGCCGTTCATGAAGTGGGGAATGGACATCGTCGGCCCTCTCCCTCGTGCACCAGGTAAAGCTCAATTTATTCTTTTTATGACTGACTACTTTTCCAAGTGGGTGGAAGCACAAGCTTACAAAAAGGTCAGGGAAAAGGAAGTAATTGACTTCATATGGGACCATATTATTTGCTGGTTTGGGATGCCCTCAGAAGTCGTATGCGATAATGGCAAACAATTCGTTGGCAGCAAAGTAACAAAGTTCTTCGAAGACAAAAAGATCAAGAGAATATTGTCAACTCCGTATCACCCCAGCGGCAATGGTCAAGCCGAGTCAACCAACAAGACTATAATTCAAAACCTGAAGAAAAGGTTAGCCGACACAAAAGGAAAATGGAGGGAAATGCTGCCCGAGGTTCTATGGTCATATCGCACAACCGAGAAAACTAGCACCGGGGCCACTCCGTTCTCCCTAGTCTATGGAGCTGAAGCACTGATACCAGTCGAGGTAGGCGAACCGAGCATCAGGTTCCGAAACACAACCGCTCATCGAAGATAATAATATTTGGTGCACAACTTCGATCGACCTTGAATATCTGGAGATTGCTTGTCTATTTCGAATCTTTGCTTAGCTGCTTCAAATTCAAGGGGACCACATAGATCATTAGGAATCAATGTAAGGGTCAAACAGCCAAAAGTACCGTGCCCAAATAAGATCGATCTACCCCTGAAGCAAAGTTGTACAAGCGTATGAATGCTAATAAAGTTTCTTTGGCACCGATATTCTATTTCCGAGCCCAAGGGCCTCTTTGATTTTCATTACATTATCAAAAACTAAAGTTGTTCAAATGTTTGCGCTAAATTCAGAAGGGAAGTAAGACCTATTAAGGCAAACCCCAAATTTGATTAAAAGGCCAAGGCCGTATCGAGTTAACAAAACTCGAAGGGAAATAAGACCAACTCAGGCAAATCCCAATTTATAAAAGGCTAAGGCCAAACCAAGCTAAATTCGAGGATGATTGAAACTTGCCAAGGCAAAACCTCAATTCTTTAAAAGGACTAAGGCCAAATCAAGTCATTGAAGTTCAAAAGGGAGCAAAATTTGCTAAGGCGTGATCCCGATTTCTTAATAGGCCAAGGCCACATCGAACTAACAAAGTTCTGGGAGAAACGAAGCTTATTTAGGCAACTCTGAATTCATAAAAGGCTAAGGCCGAATCGGGTTAAAACCTATTAAGACAGATTCAATTCCTTAACGGACCAAGATCCCCTTGAGGTGTGGGCCTTATTCAATCGGCCATAGAGGAAGAAAAACTATGGTGAAATAAATCCTAGCTAAGGCAGGAAAATTTACGAGATATGAAAATTTTAGAACAAAGTCAGACAAAAAAAAGGGGAATTATTTTATATATGTAAATTAAATATGTTACAAAAGGGTCATATCATTCTACAGGCAGCATCAATCAGAATCTTCTTCTTCTTTTTCTTTAGGGAAGGCCCGTCTCCTTGCATCAGCTTCGATCTTTGCTGCTTCATCGACCTCGGAAGATAGATCGAAGCCTCGAGCTTGTAGCTCATCGAGGATGGAAAGACGGGTCTGGCACTTAGTGTACTCGATCAAAATCTTTGATTGCTCCTGGGCGGGCTCAGCATCAGCTCTGTATTGAGCTATCAGGTCATCGACGTCGGCTTTGGACGTGGCAATCTCGGACTTTGCTGATTGCAGCTCGTTTACCGGGACATCCCGATCCAGAGTTGAGCGCCTCAACTTGGGACTGAAGTGAATCGGTGCTCTTGGTCAGAACCCTGATTTTCTCTTGTGCCTCCGAAAGTTGCTCCTCCAAGGGTACTACACAAGCCCGGAGGGTTTCCTTCTCCGAAGTCAATATATCGGCCTTGGCTCTCCATTCATCGGTTTCTGTCTTGGCCTCGCTCACTACGGACCGAAGTTGATTTACTCGGTCAATCTGCTGCCCCAGCTGGTCGAGTGTTTTGTCATTCTCTTTACGCACGAACTCCAGCTCGGCTCGAAGAGTCGACATCTCCCCTTCGAGCCGCTGGCGCCGTGCCTTTCCTTCCCTTTGATGAAGGAACGCCTCGTGATGAAGCACCGAAGACTGCAAGGCGTGAGGAAAAATGAAATAGTCAGTACGAGTCTAAGAATAAGATAATGGACACCAAATACAGCCTATGAGGAATTTTGCCTTATTTGCCGCCTGTTGAGCTTCGTTGAATAAACAAGCCTCGTCCACCGCATCCATTGCAGCCTGATCCTCTTTAGTCACCAAACAACAAAGGTAGCTAGCCACGCCTACGGGCGCAGCCAAAGCTCTAGCATCTTCGGGAATGGTGAACTTTACTACCCTCTTCCGATCAGGATTGGAACTTTACTATCGACTGACTTGAGACCGATAGATACCCCGCTCGTCTCGGCGGGAGGACTCCTTCTCGGCACTTCGAGCCCGAATGTATCAGCCGATGGCACTCCATCGAAGAACTCTTCGAAGGCTCCTGCCGATACCGGGTCTTTGCTCGGCGTGTGCGTCCTTGCAGCCTGGGCTTCATTAAGGGTTGCCTCCGAAAAAGAGGGAGAATCCATTGTCTTTGGGAGGTCCGAGATTCCTTGTACTGCCTCCCCTGCATCGGCACATACCCCGGTCCTCATCCCTGCCTCGAGATCCTCTGCTCGAGAGATGCAAGCTTCTTCGACTGCTGGCTAGGGGACTGTCCGAGATGGTTCATTACTTAAAGTATTAAGGTTTCTATCTTCCTCGGAGTCGTCACTCAGCCGAATAGCCAGGTCGGCGATTTTAACCCTACGAGCTATGTTTTTCTTCTTAACCCTCCTTTTCTCAGGCTCTGAGGAACTGGGGACTTCTTTTCTCTTTTTCTCTCCCTCCTTCTCCGAGGTAGGGGAGAGCAGGAAACTTCTCCACCAATGGACGCCGGCCTCAATTCAGTGTCCTTCGATAGACCTATGAAGAAAGGGGGAAATTAATTAATGGCAGCATCGATCACTTAAAGTAAGAAAGATGAATATTATCGAGCTCACCATGATTCTTGGCCTCCCAAAGGCCCTTCGATATTTCACGCCGGGCGCGTTCTGAGTAAGTCCTTTGGGCTACCACCTTCTGAACCCACTCTTCCAAATGTTGAATCGCAGCCGGCGGATGGGAAACAGCTACATTTTGCAAAATATATTAGTAACATAACAAAGGAGAGACAACAAACGAGTTACGATAGGAAAGTGATTCTTACGGTTCATGTTACACCTTTCGGGGAACGGCATATCTTCGGCAGGGATTAGGTCCGATGTTCTTATTCGGACAAATCGGCTCATTCAGCCCCTGTCCTTGTCTTCGTCGATGCTCGAAAACGGGGCTTTGCTTGCCCGACGAGCGAGTTTTATTAGTCCCCCTCGGAAAATTCGGGGACTGTATTGGCGTAGAAGATGATCGATGGTGAAAGGATGTCCATCGACCTTGCTCACAAAAAAGCGGAAAAGAAGAACTATTCGCCAAATGGAGGGGTGAATCTGTCCCAAAGTAACATTGTACCTTTTACAAAAGGCGACAATGATGGGGTCCAAAGGTCCCAACGTGAAGGGGTAAGTGTAAACACTCAAGTAACCCTCCACGTGGGTGGTAATTGCCTCATCCTGAGAGGGAACTACCACATCTATGTTAGTCTAGTTACAATCTATTTTCACCCTCTCTATGGTTTTGCCAGTAATCGAGCTTATGTATCTGGCGACTGGTTCACCACGGCCCGGTACAAAAGAGGCCTTCTCTATTTTAAAGTCGGAGCCGATTGGGCATCCGACCGGTACGAAAGCTTTAAGAGGAGGCTCTGTCGAAGTTTCTTCAACAACGACAGGCTCGACCTCTTCAGAAGGTTGAGAAGAAGAGGTTTGCTGTTTCTGAGGAATGGATTTGGATGTTTTCACTATTGAAGATAAAAGATGAAAAGCGAGCAAATTGGAGTAAATAAAGGGAAGTTACTTGGAGAACACAAAACTTAGAGAACTTAAGACTCAGACGGCGCAAAACTTGGTACTTGAAGAATGAAGGGGCTATTTATACTTTTCAAAAGCGGCGGTTCGAAACACGAGATGGGAAAGCATTAATTAGTATTTGCAGAAGTTGCAGGGTTTGCCGCCAGCTGGGACACGAAAGGACCTTTTTTTTTATATTGGCCACGTGCGTCATCATGCTGCCGTCATCCATCAGCAAGACGTTTTTAGGTTATCTGATTTGATGCTTCGAACTTCGTATCGTATCGATAAGTGTGTTCTCAATTAACCTAATCTTGAAAAGCGGCGGCTCATATCGTTTCTTGTCATTACTCTCCAAAAAATGAGGGGACTATCTGTATGGGGTCGGATACGATCGAGCACACCAGTCTTGGGTTACGATCATCGGTGCAACTTAAGAACGGTCTCCTGTGGATCGAGACCAGCACTTCGAGAAGGGAAGTTCGAGGTCAGGCGTCATCGGGATAACGTTCGAAGTCAAAGTATTCGAGATGAGGTAGCCGAGACCGGTTTGGATAAAGCATCTTACGGTAAAAATATCAGATTCGCGTAACGGAAGGGCCGGAAATCTCGTGGCATGTACATATCTCCGCGGGAATCACGGCCCAAATCAGCAAAGACGTTCAATCTAATAATTTTAGGGATCTTTTACCTGTAATTAGGTCTTTTACCTTGTATAGGATTCTTTTCTCCTCCTATATAAAGAATTCAACCCTATTGTATACGACACACACATACGATCAATATAACAGTTAGCATATTTTGACTATCCTCTTCATAAAATATTTATTTCATAACTGTTCATTCCGTCACAGCAAAATTACTCAACTTTGGTGGTTTATTTATTCTTTCTTTCATTTAAATCAGCCTTTATTTATCGTTTATTCTTTAATTGTATTAGACCAAGTCACGTATCCTTAATACCACGTACAAATTCAATTGTTACCCATAATTTAGGGTAAACAATGCTATTAATTATTTACCTTTAACATGCCTACGAAATAAAGAAAAGAATTGAAGTTGAAAGCGGTGGATCAAGAGATAACATTACAATGGTTGACATTTAATTTAAAATTTACGTCTTTCAAATCTTTTAAGTTTGTAAAAATAGTTTTTTGAATTCCTAAAAGATTTAAAATAATTGAGTCAGGATCTTCAAAAACATTGATTTTTTCTTTTGTTGCAAAAAAGGTGTAAAGCAACTTTCAAAAACTTAAAACTGGATTTAATTTTCACTAACTCTAAAACAAATGTCACCTTAGAGTACCAGAGTGAACTCAATCAGTTTTTAAAGTTTTTTCATACATTTATTTTTTAAAATTTCATGAAAATTTAAATCCAGCCATTTATAAAACATTTCACAATATATAATTTTTTATAAATTATAAATATTTGACTTCAAAGAAATATGAAACTGAAAGCAGTATTAGAATAATTAGAATATGTACGCCGTAGCATGTCCGAATTAGTGTTTATTTTTTAGCTGATATACTTACTATTATCATGGGCGGTTAAAGTGTGGTCCGGCACGTTAGAAAAGGGAAAATTCGTAGGTCGCTCTTGCAGAATGCGATCTACTTCTTCACTTATCTCAACAACTGCACCAATAACATCAAATAAACGGCCATGGCAGTTCCAACCATAACCTCTCTCTCAAAACTGGCCCCTTTTCACCAACCAACACGAACCCAATTCAGCTCACAAACTGCTGCTTCCAAATTTCTCCTCTCTGCAAAGCAAAGATCCCTATTTCCAGCACCCACCAACAGCATTTCAGCTCAGAACTTGAAAAATGCAGCCACTATTTTGGGGGTTACTGGAGTTGCTTTAGCCACACTAATGGTGGGACCTGACACTGCATCTGCTTCTGAAATAGCTGCTATAACGGGTTCTTCTTTCCAATTCAATGAACCCTCTAATGCTCTCTCCTTACCCACCTGGGCTATTCATGTTTCCAGCGTTGTTGAATGGTATTTACTCTGAAATACACCGTGTTTTTAATCCCTTTTTTTTTTCAATTTATTTTGCATAAGCAATAAATAAAGACTTTTGACATATGAGTTAAGCTAGGTATTAATTTACCATTACAGAATGTTTACACCAAATTTTATTATAATTAAGTTATAAATTAAAGTGAGAATATATATTACTCTCTCCATATTTAGATGATATATTTGGCTTATTGAGAGTTAAATTATGTGAAGTTTGACCAATATTTTAAAATATACTTTTTATCATATTGACAAAAGAAAAATTATAAGTAACGTATAGTATTTCTCGTATAGTTTTTGATTAACCAATTTTTAATTTTAAAATATTGAGTTGAACTAATCCAATTTAGCTTCAAAGTTTAGTCAAATTGACTCTCGATAAGCGATATATATCATCTAAATTGAAATAGAGGGAGCAATTAACTATTATGATTTAGTGATAAGAATGTAAATAAAAACATGTCTATGTAGTGTAAACATGAGTGCACGTAATTTTTACCAGTTAAATAAACAGAAAATACCGGAAAAATACCTTTGCACTAAGCAATTTGTTAGGATCGGGAATTCAGATAGTTGGAATTTAGCCAAACAATGTTATAATGACAATAACAAAGATTGTGGGCAGTTAAAACGTATAAATGAGGCATAAATTTAACGTGATTCGGTCAAGGTGACTTATGTCCAGAAGCGGAGAGGAGCTTGCTCTATACCACAAGACTAAGATAGTACAAAATTAGAGTAAATACTCTTACTAATCCCAAATACCCCAAAAGAATAACCTTACAAGACCACTCCAAAGAAAGAGTTCACATAAGTGTTTCCCACTCTCTTATACTCTACAATAAATGAGGAGAAAGAAAGACAAAAAGAATAAAAGAGTCTTGAATTAGGGTGCTTTGAAAAGGAAGAATTGATCTCCTTTCTTAGGAGAAAAGAATGTTGGCTCCAAGAGGAGATATTATTCTCGTCCAATCAAATTCTTTCTCTGGCTCCAAAATTGTAAAATAGGCATATGCCTATACAAATAAAATGGAGCCTTAGCCAAAATATATTGGCATGTTACAAATTTTCACCTTGGCCTTGTTTTGGCTGATAAAGTAGATTTTCTCCATATTTTCCACAAAAGCCCTTGCGGGCTAAATAATTCTTCATAAATGCCAATCAAGTTGCCAACTGGAAGAGACTTTTTGAACATGTCAGTAGGATTGTCTCTAGTGTTGATCTTCTTAACAAAGACCTTACCATCAACAATGATTTCTCATATGAAGTGATACTTGATATCATTATGTCCGTCCTCTCATGATACATCTGTTCATTAGTCAAGTGAATGGCACTTTGACTATCAAAGAAAATACTAATACCATCTTGGTATTAACTGTATTCAGCAAATAGACTTTTCAACCATAAAGCTTCTTTGATCGCCTTAGTTACAACCATATATTCTACTTCAGTAGTTGATAAGGCTACTACATGTTGTAACGCAGCTTTCCAACTGATAGCTCAATCACTAATGTAAAATACGTAGCTTGTCAGTGATTTCTTTTGTCAAGATCACCTACACAATCTGAGTCTACAAGACCAACCAAAGTGTTAGTATTTCTCCCTAACTCCATACATGCGTTTGAATTACCTTGCAAGCATTTGAGAATCCATTTCACAGTCCGCCAATGTGTTTTACCAGGCAAGCCATATACCGACTTACCACACTCATTGTTTGTGAAATATCTGGACGTATACGCACCATTACATACATAATACCTCTCTTCTTCCTTTGACTGCGGTGACTAAGCAACTGATAACTTAAAATGAGCAGCAAGAGGGGTACTCACTGGTTTAGCATCTTTCATGCCAAACCTCTCCAAGACCTTCACCAAGTACTTCTTTTGGGTCAAGAATAGCATGTTGGCTACTCGATCTCTTTTGATCTCTATGCCAAGGATTTTCTTAGCTGCTCCCAAATCTTTCATCTCAAATTAACTTTTCAACTGGCCTTTCAGATTGTAAATTTCTATCAAATCTTTAGCTGCAATAAGCATGTCATCAACGTATAACAATAGACATAAAATGAACCATCATTTAACTTCTGGAAGTAAACACAACTGCTATCATGCTCCTCGAATAACCATGACCCAACATAAACGAATCAAGCTTCTTGTACCATTGTCTTGGAGATTGTTTTTATCCGTAGAAGAATTTTTTCAACAAGTAAACATGATCTTTTTATCCTTCAATTTCAAATCCTTCATATTGATGCAATGTATATTTGTTCCTCAAGTTTGTTATGTAAGAAAGCTGTCTTAACATTAAGTTGTTCTAATTTCAAATTATTCATGGCGATTAAGGCAAGAAAAAAAGGAATAGAACTATTTTTAAGAACAAGTGAGAAAATATCATTAAAATCAACTCCTTATACCTGATTATAGACCTTTGCAACTAATTATACAACTAATTGTGCCTGCATCTTCAACCCCTAGAATATCTTCCTTTTTCTTGAAGAGCGTTAGTATCAGAGCCGGATCTAATCGAATTAGTTTCAATAGCCAATATGACTGTAACAAAGACTTATACTGAGAAATTTTACAAAGTGCAAACTTCGGAATGTGACAACTAAGATGGAAGCTATCCTAATTCAGGATGTCCTAGATTTGACACTACAAGAAAAAAGAAGAAGCCGAATAAAATGACGAACGAGGAGTTTTCCGTCATAAACAAAATGGCAAAATCAGGTATTATCTTAAATCTCTTAAATGAGGTTTTACGTGAAGTTTTAGCAGAAACCACATGCAAAGTAATGTAGAATGAATTAAAAACCCTGTATATAAAAAGGACAATGGAAAATAGACTTTACCTGAAGCAAAAGTTTTACACTTTTCGTATGGCTGAAGGTACCTCTATACTCTGTCATCTTGATATATATATATATGCTGAAATCAAAGATGAAAATCAAGCCGTATTATTGCATGTTTCCTTACTCCAGTCATTTAAACACATAAGAGACTATGCTTTATGGAAAAGATGATATTTCTTAGAAAGATATCAAATCTATCTTGAAATCAAAAGAACAGATAGATAGAGATATTATCGGTTTGTAAGAGGGAGATTCTATAATAAGGATTCAAATAGTGAGAGGTCTAAATCAAGGTCAAAGTCCAAATACACAAATGTCGTGTGCAAATATTGTCATAAAAAAAGTCACATTATCTCTGAATGCTTTAAATTGAAAAACAAAGAAAAACATATGGAAAAGATAAATGAGCACAAAAGTACTGACACCGTGGAATCAAGTGTAGCTGTTGTTGAGACCGAGGGAACCATATTTTTAGAAGCTAATAATAATTTTAAATCTAATGATGGGTGAATTTTGGATTTGGGTTGTTCTTATCATATGTGTCCCAATCGGGATTTGTTTACCACATATGAATCTTTTGAAGGTTGTCTTGATGGGCAACAATGCCTACAACGTTATCGGTAAAGGTACAGTACGAACGAGAATGCATGACAGTTTGGTGAGAACTCTCACTGATGTTAGATATATTCCTGACTTTGAAGAAAAATCTCATCTTTTTGAGCACTCTAGAATCTCGTGGTTGCAAATACATAAGTGAAGGTGGAATCTTGAAAGTTTCTCGAGATGCTCTTATGGTCGTGAAAGCACGCAAATCTGGTACATTATATACTTTACTAGGATCCACCGTTACAGGTGCTGCTTCAGTTTCGACATCAGATAAGTCTGATTCTAACATCACCAAATTGTGGCATATGCAATTGGGGCATATGAGTGAAAAATGTCTTTCCATCCTCAGCAAAAGAGGTCTCTTGTGTGGCCAAAGTACCGGAAATATAGAGTTTTTTGAATATTGTGTATTCAGAAAGCATACAGAGTCAGCGTCAAATCTCCAAGAATTCATAGAACAAATGGTATTTTTGTTTACATTCATTCAGATCTTTGGGATCCTTCACGTACGTACTCTGTCAAAAGGTGATGCCTCGTATATGTTATTGATGATTATTCAAAAAAAGGTTGGGTTTATTTCCTAAAAAATAAAAGCGATATTTTCCTAACTTTCAAATAATGGAAAGTTTTGATTCAGAAGCATATAGGAAAAAAGGTTAAACGGCTTAGAACAAATAATGGTTTGGAATTTTGTAACAATGAATTCAATGAATTTTGCAAGAATAAAGAGAATTGCTCGACATCGCACTGTGAGGATGACTCCTCAGCAAAATGGTGTAGCAAAAAGGATGAACAGAACTCTTTTGGAAAGAGCTCGTTGCATGATATCAAATACTGGATTGACAAGCTCGTTTTTGGGCAAAGGCTATTTCTACAACTTGTTATATTGTCAATCGTGCTCCTTCTACACCGTCGAATTTTAAGACTTCAGAGAGAAACTGTTCTGGTATTCCTGTTAATTATTCTGATTTAAAGATATTTGGTTGCTCTGCACACACGCATGTATTAGAGCTAAGGGCTAAAAAGTGTATTTTCCTTGGGTATGCATCTGAGGTGAAAGGATATAGACTATAGTATCCTGATCCATACCAAAACTTATAATTAGCAGAGAGGTAATATTCGATGAATCCTTTATGTTTTATCCTAGAAAAGAGTCTTCTAATTCTTGTAATACAGATAAAGGGAAGAGCACGCAAATGCAGGTAGAGGTTGAGATTGACATTCTTTTTGAACCAAGCTCATTAAATTTGGAGCAAAATATAGTTGAAACTCCTAAAGTTGAGCCAGAAGCTGAAATTCGTAAAGTTGTGACTCTTGAAGTCGAACCAGAAGAGACTCTTGTGCTCATTTTTCTTTTCCGTATGCTTTTCTTTATTTTTTTACTTAAAGCATTCAGAGATAATGTAGCCTTTCTTATGACAATATTTGCACACGACATTTCTGTATCTGGACTTTAACCTCGATTTAGACCTCTCACTATTTGAATCTTTTTATAGGATCTTCCTCATACAAATAATTTTCGCCTTGGTTCCCGCTGGTTTTTCTAGTAATATCTCTATCTATCTATTCTTTTCATTTATAAGAAATATTATCATTTCCCTAAAGCATAGTATCTCTTATACATTTAAATGACCGGAGTAAGGAAATATGCAATAACAAGACTTGATCTTCATCTTTGATTTCAACATCTATATTATTCAAATCCATAAGAAAGAAATCAAATATATCAACATGTGAGAGTATAGAGGTACCTTCAGTCACACGAAAAGTGTAAAGCTTTTGCTTCGGGTAATTTCCATTGTCATTTACATATACCCTTTTTATTTATCCCACATGCCTTTGGTTGTGGTTTCTGTAGAAACTTCATGCAAAACCTCATTTGAGAGATTTAAGATAATACCTATTTTACCTTTTTGTCTATGACGACAAACTCCCCGTTCATCATTTTATCCGGCTTCTTCTCCTTTCCTTGTAGTGCCAAATCTAGGGCATCGCAAATTAGGACAGCTTCCATCTTAATTGCCACTTTCCGAAGTTTGTACTTCGTTCAAATTTTTCAGCACAAGTCTTTGTTAGAGTCATATTGGCTATTGAAACTAATCTGATTCTGATACCAACGCTCTTCAAGAAAAAAAGAAGGCATTCTAAGGGTTGAAGATGCAAAGTATAAGCGATTAGTTGCAAAGGGCTATAGTCAGATACAAGAAGTTGATTTTAATGATATTTTCTCACATGTTGTTAAACATGGTTCTATTCGTGTATTGCTTGCCGTAAGTGCCATATATGATTTGGAATTAGAAAACCTTGATGTGAAGACAACTTTCTTGCATGGCAAACTTGAGGAACAAATATACATGTATCAACCCGAAGGATTTGAAATTGAAAAAAAAGATCATGTTCGCTTGTTAAAAAAATCTTTGTACGAATTAAAACAGTCTCCAAGACAATAGTACAAGAGCTTTGATTCTTTTTTGTTGAGTCATTATTATTCGAGGAGCATGTATGATAGTTGTGTTTGCTTCCGAAAATTAAATGATGGTTCATTTATGTACTTATTGTTATATGTTGATGACATGCTCATTGCTGCTAAGGATTTGACATAAATTCACAATTTGAAAGGTCAATTAAGAAGTAAATTTGAGATGAAAGATCTAGGAGCAGCTAAGAAAATCCTTGGTATGAAGATCAAAAGAGATCGAGGAGCCATCAGGCTATTCCTGACCTTGGAGAAGGTCTTGGAGAGGTTTGGCATGAAAGATGCTAAACCAGTGAGTACTCCTCTTGCTGCTTATTTTAAGTTATAAGCTGCTCAATCACCGCAGTCAGAGGAAGGAGAGAGGTATATGGCACTGGTACCATATTCTGTGCAGTCAGTAGTATTATGTATGCAATGGTGTATACATGTCTAAATATTTCACAAATACTGAAATGTGGTAAGCTGGTATATGACTTGCCCTAGTAAAACCCATTGACATGTTGTGAAATGGATTTACTTCACACACATGGTTGGAGTTACGGAGAAATACTAACACCTTGGTTGATTTTGTAGACTTAGATTATGCAAGTAATCTTGACAAAAGAATATCACTGACATGCTACATATTTTGCATTGGTGGTTGCGCTATTAGTTGGAAAGCTACATTACAACATGCAGTAGCTTTATCAACTATTGAAGCAGAATATATGACAGTGATCGAGGCAATCAAATAGGCCTTATGGTTGAAGGGTCTATTTGCTGAACTCAGTTTACACCAAGGCGATTGATATCAAATGTACCATGAGAGGACGAAGCAAATTGATATCAAGTATCACTTCATCCGAGAAACCATTGCCGATGGAAAGGCCTCTGTTTAGAAGATCAACACTAGAAACAATCGTGCTGACATGTTCACAAAGCCTCTTCTAGTTGGCAAGTTCAGCTCTACTTGAACTTGATCGGCACTTATGAAGAATAATTTAGCCCACAAGGGCTTTTGCAGAGAAGGTAGACCAAATCTATTGTATCAGCGAAAACCAGACCAAGATGGAGATTTGTAATGTGACCATACCTTTGGGGGGTTCATTTTATTTGCGTAGGCATATGCCTATTTTACAATCTTGGAGCCAAAGAAAGAATTTGATTAGAGGAGAATAATTTCTCCTCTTGTAGCTAACTTGGAGCCAATGTTCTTTTATTAAAGGAGATCAATTCTTCCAACATACCAATTCAAGAGCCTGTTATTCTCATCTTTCTTTCTGCTCATTTATTGTACAGTATTTTAAAGTATTTTGTAAGAGAGTGAGCGTGGAAAATACTTGTGTGAACCCTTTCTTTGGAGTAATTTGAGGTTATTCTCTTGAGTTATTTGGGATTAGTGTATTTACTCTAATTTTGTACTCTGGTTGGTACAGTGAAATTGCTCCTGTCCACTTGTGGATGTAGGTCACCTTGACCGAATCACGTTAAATTTGCGCCTCCTTTATATGTTTTAATTGTCGTTATTATCAACTAGCACTGTCTTTGTTATTGTCATTATAACGTTGTTTGGCTAAGTCCTACACTATCCGAATTCCCGATCCTAACACAGTTTGTTTTATATCTATTGTGCTCACATCAAGGTCTCTAGATATAGAAAGATTGCAACTTTTATATCTAATGGGACGAGATAGTATGTTTTTTGCTGAATGAAATGACTGCTAATATTTGCTTAAAAGGGTTACTGCAATGGCTCTGGTTTGGCAATACGGGGAGAAATCTGGGAATGCTTCTTGGAAGGGACTCTCTTGGGGCATGGTGAGTACTGTTTATTTTTACAGTGTGTGTAAATTGGTGCAGATTGGTTCATAATATGCATAAAGTCTTGATTTTGGTTGACTTCTGTGCTTTAAGTTTCTCTGCTCAGGAATGTTGTGTTTAACCATTAATTGGCCAATGAGGCGTGCCTCAAACACTTAGGCCAAGGTGTTGTAACCAAAAGAGTCGCAGGTTCAACTCTCGCCAGCAAAAAGTCTGGCTCTTTTCTAATTTATGTTACTTATTTCACCCCTTGTATGTGTGTTATTGTTTGAAATTTCATTTATTTAAAAGACTATTTGTGGAGCATTGTTACAATTGTCAATGGTGTACATGTATTCATTGATATTCATGTGTTTTTTCTCAAAATAGATAGACTATAATTTGTAAAGGCATATCAGATGATGGGTGTTTAAACGTTCCTGATTGTTATACTAAGACCATCTCAATCTGTGGCTCATTAGTATGCAATGAAATCAGCAGGTTAGAAGACTAGAGGCCTTGTACGTTTTCATATGATCACTATAGAAGTGAGTTGAAAAAGAAGTATCAAATACATGCATCGCAGGAGATGTAACTCTTGTAAAAGTTAGCCTCTCAGTTGGAGAATGTGGTGGCAGGGGAGAGATTTTTGTTAAAAAAAATGTGGCCTCTCACGTGCCTGGAATATGTGTCGTACACTCACTGTGCCATATTTCAGCAACGTGTTGTCTAATAGGCATAATCTGAGCATGGATCAGGTGTTCAGTAGGTCTTAGCCTTAGTTTAGATATCTATATGATACTTTTTGACAAGTTTGAGGGGCCGCTTATGTATTCTGCCTTAGCCATTTCTATCTTAAGCTGTTGCGTTGCACCAAAATCACTTCATACTCCAAATTCCCACAATCAATAAAGTAAATACATATCTATCTCGGCATTGTTAAGATGTTGTTTCCTAAAAGTCAAGTGGATACAAATATTGATAGAATATGATGTTGTGGTATAAAGAAAGTCTATGGGGCAGAGATATAACTGGGTAGGTTAAGAGAGTTAGTTCTTTGAGGGTATGGGGAAGGATTTGGGGTTCACCGAGTTGAAGAAAGAGTCCTAGAGAGGGGTGGCGGCATTTGAAATAATCACATTTTTTGCTCCATTCATTGTGAAACTTCATGTATGTTTGTCAAAACACAATAACGATTACTCATTTCCCTATATGTTTCAGTATAATTAAAGCGGCTCATTGAGGCCATTGATGTGCTCTTTGAGCAGCGAATTAATTGTTTTGGAAATAAAAGGTCTATACTATGAAATTGTTGCGACTAGAAAGTGTAGGAGTCACATTTTTCCTTATTCTGACCGTAAGCACCAAACCTTGTTCCAAAGCTTACTAAGTAGAGTTGTCCCTTGATGAGTAGTGTCAAGTATGCTTTCAGCTAACAAATTAGGTTACACTAAGGATGTGTTTGACATGAAGGAAAATGTTTTCCTTGGAAAATACTTTCTTGTAAAATAAGTGTTTTTGTTACTTATTTTCTTGTGTTTGGTTAGGTAGCAGAAATATATAATTTAGGTAAACAATATGGGAGATGAAATGGATAAAGACGGGGGAGGATGGTAGGTCGGATCTAGGGGCAGTGGTGGCGGTGGCCGGTGATGAGGGTAGGGAAGTTGGGGTTTTTTTT
>MCJB01038478.1:104228-115158 GCA_002018475.1 Nicotiana obtusifolia
GGGGTCCTTCACTGACATGGTTGCTTATGAAGGGGAAGTAGGTTAAGAGTGGTGGAGACTTTTCTATCAAACTGAGAAAATTTCTTCTGAAACTCCGACATCAAAGTAAGGTTTTCTTGATGGAGGAGGCTGGCTTTCTTCCTCAATTTCTCATTCTCCTCTAAAATGCTCATATTCTCCATGTACAACTTCAGGTTTCTCATTTCCATAGACTCAGCTGCTTTTTCCTCACTTCTCTTCCTCCTGCATAAAAAGTGAGATTAATAACTTGAAAATAAAAATCGTTACTTGCTAAAACAGGTCAAAATATATTGATTGCATAAAAGCTTTTTACACTTTCATTACATAATCCATTCATCAGAGTATATGGGAAAAAAGATCCTCACACCTTGAAGAGGAAAGTGATCATAAAATAAAGTGAAAGAACAAAAGAGCACCTAATCTTTTGTGAATACCTTGTAATCCTATGAACTTGAACTCGAGAGAGCTTTGGTCGTTGTTTTTTCTGCATTGAAAAGTAAATGGGATGTGATGAACTCCACTCTGTAGAACTGATACACATTAGTCCCCTTTTTTGTGTGTTTTTAGTTCAAGAAGAAGAAGAGAGAAGAATAGAGGTATATTGCTATAGTGAAATGAATGAAGATTTTGAGTTGAAGCATATGAAGGTGGTGAGATCCTATAAATAGGTGGAATTGTAGTTTTCAAAATGAATAAGCATTACTACTTACCATGTGGTTCCCTGGCTATTTTTGCAACTAATTAGGGGAGAGAAAGAGAGAAGAGAGGAGAGAAGAGAAGAGAGAGAGGGGGCAAATATTTTTTCAAGTATAGTAATGATGACTAGGGAACTCATGATTACAAATAGCAGCAATCCATCTATTTCCATGACGAAAAAGCCTTATAAGAAGGATATGTCTCTTTGCCTTATTAACTTCCTAGTATATTTTTCTTATTTTATGTTTTTTTCTCACATTAAGGTTTGTCCATCTTAGGAGTTGGTGTATTTATGAAAAGAGGGCATATTTGTCAAACTATGGTATAAAATTTCCCTTCTAGTATTTGTCATGTTCAGGTGGAGAAATATGCCATGTTCACCTACTATTCCTAATTATTTTTCACTATTCACCTACATATCCATGCTTTTAAATGCACATTATTCTTGGTCACACCTGGTAGGCTGGTGTCATATTTCTCATAACAGGCATTGTAGTTATTCCTTGTGCTTTTTTCCTTTGGCATTTAGATATAGGAATTTGCAAAGAACATGACAACTATCTGTTATTTCGTGTTTGGTCAGTTACAGAGTGGTGTGAGGGGAATCATGTTGGGCTAAATCGATCAAAAGATACTTCTAACGTGGCTTGTTATTATTTGGATTAAGTTCACATAATTTTTCTTCAAAAAGATTTCACATCATTATAAAGAGTATCACAACATCTTTTACGAACTTCTTTTTCTTATTCACATTTAATGGAGGACTTTTTTCATGCGTTTAACAATTTCTCTCTTAAATACCCACATGGCCCCTCACTATGATTCTTAGGCTTATTTGAAGATTCACTGTGTGCTATTCATATCACTCGAATATTTATGACCACCAAAGCCCATAGATTTCTTGTGATTGTTACTATGGGTAAAGTTAGTACAATGCCCATAAACTGGCAAAGTCACTAACCGGGGCCACATGTCATCACTTTGTCATCTCTATCCTTAATTTGTCGAATCATTATTTTTGATATCAGTTGTTGGGCTAAACCAACTCATAAATACCTTAATATGATGTTATATTGTTTGTTTTGAACCAAGCCCGCAAGATTTCTCGCCAAAAAGACATCACATGCACCATTTAGAGTATAAGTACATTTGATATGTAACTTTTTTTTTTTTTCAATGTACTTTGTTTGCATACCCAACATATTAAAGCTTTAACTTCCTTAGGAAAATGGACTAGACAAAATTGATAACGTCGCAGTTTGATGATAATTTTGTCTGTTGTCTAAGATGACAACACTTATATATGTTAAACAAGATATATTAAGCCCTAACTTAGTATTCCACCTGTCTTCACCTACTAACCTACAGTAGTTGGGTGGAAAAGAAATTCCATTTTCCTCTAACCTCTTGGTAGCTAAGGCTTTCAATTATTATGCTGATGAAGTTATCGATTATTGGCAGTACTCAATTTATTATCAAGCATCTGGGTTGGGCAGGAAAAAAATAGAGAAAAAAAGCCAGTTGGATTTCATACTCCTGTCCATTTTACTCTTCCATGCAATTGAGTACCCCTTTTTTGGGTTCATTCCCAATTTCTCTTGTGCAGGAAAAAAAAAAAAAGAGTTAATATTAGTACTAGTATTAGTTATCTAGATATAGTCAGATGGTGGGGTGTGGCTTTGCTGGATTCTTAACTATTTACGAACCCTCCTCAGTAGTGAGTACCACAATCCTTTATTTACGGTGAATGATTTGAGTACGAGACTATTGCACTTCAATTAAATTAATAAGCTTTTTGATTGGTTCAGATGTTACACCTTTCTTTAAGGACCTATTGAGGTGGACTTCGGTCCGGTAAGAAACGTGGCTGAGTGGTTAAAAGCGATAAATTATGAATCTATTAAAAATTTTATATGTAGATTCGAAGCCCCCTACAAACTAAAGCATGCACCAAGAACTTAGTTTGAAAGGTGACAGCAACATGTGTAAATAAGAATAGAGGAAGGAGAGGACTTTAAAGGAAATTTGAAGCTCAGTTTTCGAATATATTAATCCATCAGGAAAAAATTTACTTGTATATCCGGTGTTTATACTGATCAACTAATAAATACATTTATATGATTTCTACATACTGTACTACTTTTTCAGTTGACCACGATTAATTTGTATGTATTATATTCTCGCCGCATGAGTTTATACTTAACTATGGCTTATTCATGTGGTTTGGTATAATCACCGATAGTAAGTAAGTTTTCCCCAATAATCCTAAGTTTAGTTATTTACTACTCTTGTTATTTTTTACGTTTTGAGAATATACTAAAGATACGTATGAGAAGTTGGTCGAAATTTTTCTTCTGGAAATTGCATTGCAATCGAGTGTGCTTGCCCTACACTAAAGTCAATTAAAGGAGTGACAAGTTTCAGATAATTGATGATAATATTAAATTATTAATACACAAGTAACTTGTAGGAAATAATTGGTTCTCTATGTTTGTTTGTTAAATGTTGTTGTTTAGAATATAATGCAAACCAATACATGTTTTCCATTTATTGTGGTATATAAAAGTGTACGTTAATTGTGATCTAAAAAAGCTCATAATTGTGGCAAATTGCCAAATTATACATATCTTGCAAAGAAAAAAAGAAAATAAGACAAAGTACTCTATCTGCCTAACCCTCTCAACGTGACCTTTCAAACTTCATCCTCACCTATCTATAGATGTTAAATTTGAATTAAGTGAAGTTACATAATTCAAAACACCATGTATAATCAAGGCTATTGATTCTTATTTGAATTTTCTATCAAGAGTTATTTGTTTCAACCAAAAAATGATTCTTTTTTGGTAACCCTAAATACCCTACTAGCTATATAGGAAATTAGTGTAGGCTAATTATTACAGTTCAACTTGTATGTGTAAGTTTGAATCAACGCTATACAGATTCTAAAAATTTATTTCTTGTTCTAAATTGTTGTTTATTCGTATTACTTTCAAAAGGCGTCCACCTATTATGTATTTATATATAAGCACATTTTTTTAGCAACTGTCTTTTCTAATGCCAAAATAAGGCTTCTATCAAAATGAGTCAATTAGCTGGTTAATCACTAACACGTGTGCATGCATTAGTTATTAATTAATCATACAATTTAAGTCACGAAGTAGGAGTTAATTAACTGAAGATGTCAATTCAACACGAGGGACCTTTGTCTTAGCCACCTTTAAGCTTTATTATATCACTTTAAGGGTTTCAATGGACCATAACAGTTAATAAATCTATTGCTAGCTTTGAAGCTTTTTTCTTTATCTTGGACCATTGGATGGGAAGAAAGTAGCATTTATTCAACACTTAGAAATAAAATTCCCAACTTGTCTCCATCACTTCATTATATTTGTTTGAACACAAATATCAAAGAGTCAAATTAAATCTTGAGAACCCTTTGTTGAAACCCCATCTTAGATCTCTACCAATTTTCATCTATATTTGATGGCAGCGTTATGATTACCAAGTGTGCATAAAACCAAAAATAATTTGTACTATTAGGTTCAACAACAAGAAGAAAAAAAAATGAAAACGGAGGATATAGGGCTTAGCCATTTGGGACACTTTGTTTACAAGTCTATATGCACTTGATGATATACTCGCATTGTTATCGAGTACTCCACAACAATGACATGCACTAGATTTTTTGTAATTCTTTGAATAGTTTATATTTTGCTAAATTCATCGAATAGAAAAATATCTTATTCCCCTTTTAGTATGGGCCACGAATAACGGACAAGTATGCTCAATTTTTCAAATTGTTTTATCTTGTTTTTGTATATCATAATTTATCTGTATTTGTATATATTCTACATATACGTACGACGTATCTTTTTTATTAAGACTAAGACGATCTTACAATATCTTGAATTAATTCTTATAATAAAAAAAAAGGCTAATCCAGACTATTTAATAAATAAAATAAAAATTATAACTAATTATCTTATTAATCATATATACGCAAAGATGATGACTTATGTGTTTCCCTAATCTTGGAGTTGTGTACTTGCAAAATAATAAATCTTTACATATAGTACAATACATACGTCAGAAGATTAGATAAAACTCTCACTTCAAATGTTTTGTATATGTAGGGGCACTATTTGCAACACAAATGTTAAAATTTATATATAATTACTGATTTACTCCTATTTACAGTTACAAATTTTAATTCCTTAATTTATTGAACCATTATTAGGTGCCTTCACCAAAGATGAATATTATTATGCAGAAAACCAACCAGTGGTTACTGCATATATAATTGTCTGATGTTTTATGTAATCATGTAAATAAATAAATAAATTTAAAACAAGTTGAAAACAATGTGGCGTGAGTGAGATGTGTAGTTTCTCACACAAACATGCAAAGAAGGCAATAATTAGTGATGGGTTTTTAAACAAGTTCTAATAGCAGAGAGTTGGAAGTTTACTTCGTGGAACTTATTAGGCATAAGTATGAAAGAGCACTCAAACGCTAGACGAGCAAGATTTGAACATAATGAGTTTTGGATTCTATTAAAGGCAGTGGCGAATGTACATATCAAATTTGGAGGCTTAAACACCCATTGACCTTGGCAAAGAGTGTATGTGTAATATTAAAAATTTAACGAAATAAATATAATAAGTCAGTTAGCACCCGATAACAAAAAGTTTGATGGGTGCTTTGGTCAAGAGAAAGTGCTGGAAAGCTATGAAATTTGGCAAGTGAGAGTTCGATTTTCACTTCTAACAGCTCCTTTTTAGGAGGCATTTTCCTTATTTATATCATGGGCGGCTTTCCAGCCTCGCCCCATGACCCCTTGGACGCGCCCCGTGGCGTCCTAAGCCTCTCAAAGCCTAGCGCCACGGACAGCCCCATGGTCTTGGCCGCGCCAAGTGACAAGTGCGCAAGTGCCTCTGTCGCCCCACCAACACTCCTTGCCGGCGCCCAGCGGCTTGCGAGTGTCAACCATGCTGCGCGCGCAGACAATGCCACACAGCCAAGCGATGCCGCGCGCACAGCCAAGGCCGCGCGCATCAACCATGATCCAAGCACAAGTGCCAGCGCCCCGCCGCGGGCCATCATCAATAGTGCCGCGCGCGCAGACAGCAACGCGCGCGCAGATCCTGCTTCTCAAGACAAGATTGCTGCCATTGGACTTAGTATTTCTACATCATAGAAGACTAAGTTCCGTTCATTGTAAATATAGGATAGTTTACCTGTTTTATATTCATTGTGCTCCTTGAGCTCACTTTAGGTCTACTCATGTAATTTTGATTTTTTTATTTTAAGCATTATTAGGGGGGTATCAGCATTCAAACATTTTTAGCAAGCATTCAATTCTCTGTACTGGTGTCTCGCCCCCTCGACACCGCATTAGCTTTGTAATAGCTTTCATCATCAATATAATCATCATCAAAAATCCAACCAAAGCTTCCGCTGCTCTCAATTCTCTTGTTGCCTACGAAATTGGTTTTCCCGCACGGCACTGACAATCTAGTCTAGCGTGCGGAGGGGACCTCAGTTGGCGGACGGCAATCGCACTGACATCGATTGCCTAGCCTTACGCTACCCTTCCAAAGCATCTCAGGAAGGCGCCGCGTAACATTTATCATGCTTCTTTCGTTTGCCCCATTCAATTAGGTATATTTTTTTGTTCTTTCACGAGCTACTATCTTGACCCAATACTACTTATTTTTTCATTCTTTTTCGTTGATTTATGTTTTAATTTTTTTTTTTTGTAACTTAATTTAATTCACTATAACAAAAAAAGAAAACAAAAATCTACTTAAGAAGGACTCCAAAGTTCGTTTGAAGACGAAGTGGTCCTCTAGAATGGTGAAGCCCACAATTTTTATTCACGTTAGTTGTCTTATCCATTACAATTTCGTAGCGTCCATAATATTAAAATTATGTTTTATTTATTTATTTATTTATCATCGTATTCAAATACTTGTGTACTTATACAATGTGATTGGTAGTACTTTACGTCAAAAATATTAAGCACCCACGAACCTAAAATCCTGAATCTTAAGTTGTAGTAATTGTTCAAAATTTAATTTTTATACATACCTAATAAATTTTAACACAGACACACACACACACACACACACACACACACACACATATATATATATATATATATATATATATGTATATATATATTTTATGATTTTTGATCAAAATTATTGAATTCTGCATGACTCGTATCCAGAACACTACCTCCGCCCCGTAAACAGGTGCATATGCAAGCAAATAATAATGCTATTTTGAAGTGTAGCACAGCCACTCAAACCTTCACTTATTGTTTGTTTTACTACTGCAACTACGGAAATGTATGAGAGCTTGGACTATTTTGTCTATAGATCAATGAGATCTCTGTATACATCTATTATAGTCAACTAAGAAATAAACTTCCCTACTTTTGCCATGTTCTTCTCCATTCTCAAGTGTCTGTGCAAGTTGAATCTTGTACACCAATTATATGACCTTCCATTCACATGCATCAACCATCATGTTACACCAATGCATTTTATCTTAGTAGGGTTCGAGGTACATTGCAACAATCATGTTACACCAAGCATTTACTTGGCGTTATTTCTCAGGTTTTACTGAATTCTAGAAATTTGAATGTCTATAAGGATCTTCACCAAGAATTAACGATGTTTTTACATTCCCTATATAATAAGAAGAAATAACTTAAATAGCAGCGCACTGAATTACTTAAATTAAAAATAGTCGACGAATGTATAATCTATGTATCATGTGTGTATAACCAAGTATAATTTATGTATAGAGGCAAAAAAAATGTAAATAGCAAAACTAGAAAATAGTCGACAAATATATAATTTATGTATCATATATGTATAATCATGTATAATTTATGTATAGGGACTAAAAAAAGTAAATAGTAAAACAAGGCGGCTATTTGTATATAATAATAAATCATTTCTACTTTTTCGTCTTGTGTAGCCATTGTATTTATCAGCTATTGCTTTTTTTAATAAACATTATTGTCATAACATCTTTATTATTTACTGGGTGGCTGGACATTAGTATTTGAACAACGAGCTACTACACATGCACTGACTGCTCTCAATTTGTACCATACATATGATTGAACAGTTCTAAAAAATACTTATATTACATTCGCGATAATAACTACAACTTAGGAACAACGAACTGGTACTCTATGTCTATTTATCTAAAATTTTGAATTCGCCTCTATTAATCAGTTTTATTGCTAAAAACTTGGAACAAATTTGTCATCTCCAACTAAACAAGCATCTTATTATAAGAACATTATCATCTCTTCCAGTTTATCCAATGGTTAGAGTATCCAGAATTGCGGCGGCGTCTGTTTGTTGCCGTTTTCCAATCATGAATACCTCCGATTAGGCAGAGCCGAAGCTAAAATTTTGAGTTTAAAAGTTTTGAATTCTAAAAAAATTGAACATCTTACTATTTGTGATAATTTATTTATATATATTAAGTAGAATATTTCTTAATACAAATATAAATTTTAACCAAAGCTATTAATGAATTTTGCCGAACTCGTAACTAAATCTCTAGCTCCGTGCGTCCGCCCCTGCAACTAGGTGCGGAGCAATCGATTGCAATCACATTTGGGCATAGGCAATTAGCAGCTAGCCATTGTTGCTTCTTCTTCATTATCTACATCATAGCTGCCGCTCCCCCCACTAATTATATCTTTCATAATGTCAATATTGATATTCGATGAGAGTCGTGTTTATGGTAACTATTCAAAGTGTAAATTATTATGTGTTATATATATACACGTCCAAGTAGTAATGATTTTTGAAATACAGTTATCACTTGCAAGCTTTTCACGCATAAATACGTGTACACCTACCGCACTTTGTATGTCAGACAATTCTTCTGTTATTTCCTTTTCTATTTAATTGTTTTTAGATGTGGGAGAGGAGTGAATGGTCATACAATCATATGATAAGGTGGGAAACGAATTTAAGTTATTAAATAAAGTGATACGGGGCACTATTAATTAAACCTTTTTTTTACAATGATCGCAAAAGTAATAAAAAGAATTCATCTATATTGATTTTGGGTAAAAAATAATGAGAATGCTCACATTGACAACCGAAGAGGTACATGGCCTCCAATGTAAAAAGGATAATTCGGTGTATAAAATATCTCGCGTTCACATAAAACCCACGAAAGTCGACAACCAAAGAGGTACATGTGCATCTAATGTAGTGATGGATTATTTGATACGGTAAGCTATAGTCGGCAAAGGGTAGTCAATGAAAATCATCTTGTTTGAAATTATATTATATATTCTGGGGAAAACAGAGTAACTTTATGGTATTATCATTGGGAGAGGTTGTCCAAATAATACTATGGCCCAGATAGTTTAGACTGGGCTCGAAGAAATGAAAAGTCCAAGAAGCCCACTCCATTGTGATTTTTGTGGGTTGGCACTCAACAGGCCCAATTACTTTAGTCTGTTGCTAATGAAGTGGTATTCTAGGCCCATAATCAGTAAGCCCTTGAGAACCTTTATCTTGAGAAGCAGTTAAGACTTAAGAGAAAGAATATAGACTAGCATCTCAAACAGTAGGCTTCTAATTATTGACATTCCAATACGTCTCCAAGTAGTATACAGTAGGAGATAATTACTTCGCTATGAGTCGTTGAATTACTTTGGTTTTGTTTAATGTTTAGAACGATGCAAACAAAGGGAAGCTTTTTATACGGGTAAAATCGGGATAACATATATCCCGATTTTCTGGTGGGCCAAATAAAGCGAAGACATGACTGCATGAAAATAGAATCGAAGCCGGGGACTTCTCGTACCAGGGGCCGAATGGAGTGTTCGCCGCCGGGCCTAGTAAAACAACCCTCCCCGAATCAAGAGTGAGCTCCAAAACCTCAGAAAACGCTACGAATAGTTGCACACGACTAACAAAAGGTCGTGATATTCGCACCCAACCGGATTCGCGGCACGAATCTCGCCCAACGTCGGTAGCATATCAGTAATGGACGAGAAAGGAGGATTTTAACTTTTTTAGAGTTGTACTAGGAACGAAACTCTTCTACTATATAAAGGAGAAGCTTTTTCATTCAAAGACATATTGTAACACGCATATCAAGGTAATATAAAATTATTTCTTTGCTTTCTAGCTATTGAAAGGTTCTTATTGTGAGCACGTGATTTTGCCGTACCCAAAATACTCCTATAAATGAAATAAAATAGTGTTAATTAATTATTAGCCGTTTTTAGGGATTTTATTAGATTTTTTTAGTTACCTATATTTTTCGTGTTTATTCTCAGTAATTAACTCATGAAAATACCCTGCATTGCATTTAGGATTTGTTTTATAGTTTTTAGATTGAATTAGTAGTTTTTGGTTTTATAAAACTTTAAAAATCATAAAAGTAGTTCATTTTTACACTTTCCTTAATTTTTAATCTTTAATTCTTAGAATTAAGTGTTATTATAATTTTTATAAATAGTTATTTAGCCTAATTTCACACTTAGGTAAATTAAGATTTTAATTATTGAGTCTTCTAGTTGTTAAAGATTAAAGAGAAATTAAAAGAACAAAAGAAATTTAAGTAAATCGGATTGGGCCGTTTCAAACAAACTTAGCCCAATTAAAACTGGATCAGCCCAAGTCTTTTTCTTTTAAAATCCGGATCGCATCTGAGCCGTTGATCTAAAATGATCTAACGGCTCAGAACTCATTTCCCATGCCTTACATACCTAATACCCAAACCCTAACCCTAACCCTAAAATCATTTCCCCCCCGCCCCCCAAACCGCCGCACCCCCCTCTTCTTCTTCTATCTTCCATTGCTGCCTCACTTAAAACTCGTCCAAACTCAGACGAGTTCAACTCGCTCGTCCGTGGTCCCCCTCCCTTCCCCACGTACTCCTAGCCCTAACGAACTCCTGACAAAAATCATTGCACTCAAGTGTTTCATCGATTTGGGGACCATTTTTCGGATAAAATGGGAGCCGTAGATTGATTCTCAATCGATCCTCGCCTTCCATTTGTCCCGATTTGGTTTTAAAAATGATTTTTGAAGATTCTCGGATGAAGGTAAGGTTTGGGATTTTTCTTTTTTGTTTTTTCTGTTATTTTCGAGTTTTCTTGGGGAAGAGGGTTTGAGGAAGCTTTATATATATTCAGGGTTGTATTTTCTGGGGGGGG
>MCJB01038489.1:0-10724 GCA_002018475.1 Nicotiana obtusifolia
ATGCTTATTATTGTTCTTACATTATGTTTCCTGTCTTACATACTCAGTACATTCTCCGTACTGACGTCCTTTATTTGTGGACGCTGCATGTCGTGCTGCAGGTCCAGACTGACAGATAGACGAGGCTCCCCCACTACAGTAGGTTGTCCAGTTCAGCGGATATTGGCGAGATCCATCCTTCGGACTTGCCACAGTCTTGGTATGCATTTTGTTGTAGGCATTATGGGCACGTCGGGGCCCTGTTCCGATGTAGGTCACATTATGTACGTTTTTGTAGAAGCTCATAGACAAGTAATGGGTTGGCTTATGTACAGTTGAATTGCCTTGTCGGCAAACGTATATATTTTATTTTATGGTTTTGCATTGTAGCCTTATGGGCCATATTATGTATATAAGTATGTTTGTATCATGGCATGACGTCTCGGTTCATTATAATTGTTATTCGAGATTATATGCATATGACAAGACTTATAGATAATAAGGAAAGTTAGATGAAGGGTACGCCGGCGCCCGTGGAGTAGGGTCCGGTGCCGGTCGCGGCCCTCCGGCTTGGGTCGTGACAACTAAAACCTCATAGGAAGAAGAAAGACCAGAAAGAACCTTATAGGTATAAAAGGAAAAAGAGAATGAATCCTGAAAAAAGAAGGGAAAAGACCGAGAAAAGAAGGTCTAGTTATAAGAAGAGGAAGGATTTTATTAAATCCGCTAAGCCCAATGCCTGTTATAAGTGTGGTAAAGTAGGCCATTACGCCAAAGATTGTAAGGTTAAGGATAAGATTAAGAATCTTGACCTAGATGATAGTGTTAAAGATGCTTTGTATAAGATCCTTTTGAATTCTTCTAGGGATAATTCCCCAGTAAGTAGTGACACTGAAGCTTCAACGGATGAAGATTTGAAAGTGTTACAAAATGAAGAATACTATTCTTCATCAGATTCAGAGTGTGGACCTTGTAAGCAGAGGCAAGGTGAGTGTTGTGATAACAACACAAAAGACGAGTTTTATAATATTTATTCTCGGTTTAAGAATTTAGATATAAATGTCCTTACAAATGATAGTTTATTAGAACTCCTTAGAGTCAAATTTAGTACTGATATTACTGAATTAGACATTGGTCCTAGTACTTTTAATACGAAGAATAAAGATGACTTTTTTCTTAATAAGAAATTTGAAGGATTTAGGATTAGTCCTTTAAATTTAGAAAATTTATCTAGCGAAGAAAGAACGGAAAAACTTTCTGATGAGATTTAATAAAATCTCAGAGAAGTTTGCTAGAAAACCAGTGCAAAGGATGTATTACTATCATAGACCGACCTACCCTTTTTATAAATAATTTCGAAATCGAATGGAGCTAGTAGTGATTGCCATCTTGCAAACATCTGTTTCGAAACATCATGCTTAAATTCTTTATTAAAGATAAATCTAGCTGCATGGCAATCAGTTTTTATTAAAAACTTTTGATTATATAAATCAGTCTGAAACTTTAAAACAAATTTAACTATAGCCAATATTTCTTTAGCTACAGTTGCATAATTTTTCTGAGAATTATTCCATTTCCCAAAGTAAAATTGGACAAGATATTCATGTTTATTACTAGGACATATTTGCTTCAGTATTCCACGATAGCCTATGTTAGAGGCGTCGGTTTCAACCACTTTATCCCAATTTGGGTTAGCAAGGTTAAACATGGAAGGTTATTAACCTTCTTCTTAATGATTTTAACAGCATCAGTATGACTGTTAGTCCAAGGCTTTGGATTCTTTTTGAGTCTATCATAAAGAATATATATATATATATATGTATGTATGTATTAGATATATAATATATATACTATATCATATTTAAACACAAAATAAATTGCAAAGAAATATTCAAGGGAATGTCTTATAATTTTTATTATTACGACATTAACAAAAAATGGCAATATCTTTCTTAGTCTTCCTCCCCCCAATGGAATGAGCACAACAAAGTACTAATACCACCATTAAAAGGAAAAAAAACTAAGGAAGATGTGCCAAAATACAAATTACATATTAGTCTATGTATTATCTCTAACAAATTTCATAAATCCTTCAAGGTCTGGAGGAATTTCTGTTGTTGGTGATGGAAAAGAAGCTTGTTCATCACCGCTTCCGGGTGAAGCAGCATCCTGAGCAAGTTCCGCTAGCATTTCTTCATAAGCTTCGTCTATCTCCAGTTGTGATTCTGCAAGTCCAAAATTTCTTCTTTCCGAACGGATCCAATCTGAAGAGTACTGATTTTTCCAAGCTCTCCCTAATAGACGCTCTATGATCACCGATTTGAAGTCTCGCTTGACTGAAAGCGCTCTTCGATGCCACTGTTGAAGCTTGAAGACTTAAAATATCTCGAGACATCCTTGAAAGAACCGGATAGTGTTTTTGTTTGTGCTTCCATCATTCCAAAACATCGAAGGAGCCGTCGGGATTCTCTGATTCAAGTCCCTGCGAACAATAAACTTGAAGCTCATTTAGTTGTAAACTATCACCAATATTATCACCTTGAGAACCCCTAAACTCCGTCCAAGCACTAAGGGCTTTTAGTCCTGCTGTTCTGTTAGATGATTGTGAACTAGACGAAGTAGGAGTTGGAATATTTGGTCTAGCATGATCTAAGGCAAGTTGATAAGCATTATAAATTGTTTGAGCATTTATTTTAATTGAGGCTTTTGCATCTCCAAGTGTAGCAAATTCCTCAGCTGAAAGTGATAAAGCGTTATAAATTTTTGAATACCAAAAGTGAGGACCTCCTAATTTCATTGTAGGATTTAACACTGCAGCAACACCAAAAATAGGGGGGATAGGAAAAAAATATTTTAAACTTTGCTTTCATAGAATTAATAGATTGTTGATAAATTACCCCACCCTATGAAAATTGAGTAAATAAATCTGCAAGTGCTGCAATATAAACTAAACAGTTAGAAATAGCAGGATAATATTGCCCAGATAATTCATTTATTGCAACATGAAATTATTTTAAAAAGTCTACAAGCATTTTAACATTAGTCCAATCTTGATTTGTAAGGTGCTCATCATCATCATCATTATCATCATCATCATCACCTACACGAGCATTATACGTTGCGCTTATTGGGTTTCTGTATTCATATGCAACAACTAAACTTTCATACATGTAATTCCATCTAGTCAGACAAGGTTTAGGAACCTTTCTTTCTCTAAGGCCAAATTCATCACATTTTTTAAAATATTCTCTAAGTCTACTTCTACGTTTTGAATAAAAAAGCCAATTAAGAGCCATTTTAACCTTTTCAATTTCTACATTTAAAACTTTCATACCATCACCGATGATTAAATGTTAAATATGACAAATACATCTAACATGAAAAATATTACTAAATGCAGGATTTAGTATACTTGTAAGCAAGCCTATAGCATTAGTGCTACTAGAAGCATTATCCATTGAAATCAACTGTCATGACCCAAAATCCCAACCCGATCGTGATGGCGCCTCTGATGAAGACAAGGCCAGCCAATCCAAACAAAACTTCATTTAAAAAGTTAAACAAAAACAAAAATAATATAAGTACGGTTTAATAACAGTAATTTGCGAAAAGATATAGTAAACCATCCCGACTACAGACCTCAGATCGGGGTGTCACAAAGTCATGACCCACTAATGAACTCCTAATAATAAGATAACTATTATAATATCTTGGGTACAATTGTTTAAAGAAAGTGGAAACAACAAAATAAAAGAGATACGGGGCTGCAAACGCCAACAGCTACCTCGTAGTCTCTGAATCACCACCTTGACAATAGTAGTCAATACCTCGGGGCGGAACCGATAACGCCTGAATCTGCACACATGGTGCAGGGAGTAATGTGAGTACTTCCAACTCAGTGAGTAATACATATAAATAATGACTGAAAGTAAGAAACATCTAAGACTTAGAGCAATCCACGATGGAACAGTAAAAACATGTCACATCTCAAGTAGATAACGTGAAGTAAATGGAAACAACACCAACACAACCGAAAATGCAATGCGAAGCAATGCAATGTAAGTCATGACTATCGTGGCGGCGTGCCACCCGTTCCCTGGGTACCCGGCGCTTACTGTGCGGGGTTCAGTAGCGCAATATCTCGTGATGGCGTGTCACCCGATCCATGCACATTACATCTCGTGGCGGCGTGCCACCCGATCCAATTTATATTCCGTGGCGGCGTGCCACCCGATCCATAAAAATCATTTGAAAATATCATTTGAGTTCAAAACTGAGTTTATGAAATGAATCAATTCAGTAACAAATGCCCCTGAAGGGTTCACATAACCGGCGAGATGCCCAAATAGGATTTAGTAAACAATGACAACTACCCCTGAAGGGTTCACTTAACCGGCGAGATGCCCAAATAGGATTCAGTAAACAATGACAACTACCCCTGAAGGGTTCACATATTTGGCGCGAAGCCCAAATATGGTAAGCAGCCCAAATCACGATGACATCAATTAGATTTCAATCAATTATGTAGTTGAAATCATCAATCGGGATGGACCAAGTCCCAATCCCCAGAAGTAAACAACCCCATGCTCATCATCGAGCATGTACCTCACCTCAACATAGCACTATGAGGTGCAAATCCGGGGTTTCCAACCCTCAGGACATCATTTACAAACATTACTCACCTCAAATCGGCTAAATCCTTAGCCCGCGACGCCCTTGCCCTTTGAATTGGCCTCCACGTGCGTCGAATCTGTCCAAATTCAGAACAATTACATCACAATATGTCGTGGGAACAAGGCCCAAGCGAAACAATCGAAAAACACCAAGAAATCTCGAAATTAGAAAACCCGAGCCCGGGCCCACGTCTCGAAATTCAAAAATTATCACCTCAACGGTTCCTTATCTCCTCCCGATTTCAAGCATATCAAATTTGTCGAATTCCGACACCGGATCGACCTCCAACCCTCAAATCTAAGCTTTAGGGTTTCCACCATTTTTCCAACTCAAAATACCAGTAAAATGCTAAAAACAGCTATAATCTTAGGTAATTCCTTCAAAATTGAGTTAAGAACACTTACCATGATGTTTCTCTTAGAAACCCTCCAAGAATTGCTTCAAAACTTGTTTCAATCCGAGCTCTCTAGCTCCAAAAGTGTTTAGAATGGTCAAATCCCCTTCTCTAAGAATCCACATAAGATAATCTCCTTTGGATATGGTTTTGAAGTTGATTTGTTGTGATTCTATGGTGTTTGGAGGTGTTCCTCTTCGTGGGTAAGGAAAATGGGTCTTGTAGAACAAAACGGGCACTGAGTTCTATTTCTAAAGTATCAAAAATCGAGTTAAAACACCCCTGTCAGGCCATATATGCGAATCTCTATGTCAAAAATGCGGTTCACATTTCAGGTTTGCGGTTCGCATTTTTGGTCGCAAACCTCGCCCCAAGTTCTGTCTCAGTTTGTGATCTCTATGTCAAAAATGCGGTTCGCATTTCGTGTTTGCGGTTCGCATTTCACGTTTTGCGGTTCGCATTTCTGACATTTCTGCAGATTTTTCCTTGACACAAAAATAGGCATAACTTTCTCATACGATGTCCGAATTGGACGATTCTTTTTGCTATGACTCCAAAATTTCGATACGGATCTAATGCTTCAATTAAAACTGAATTTGGAGTCCATTTGCATAATATTATACCACTTATTCTTGAAGAAACGACATCGAAACATTCTTGAAATGCCCAAGTTAAACTCCATCAACCATCCAAAATCCATTCGAGGCCCTCGGGACTTCAACCAGACACGTCAACATGTCCCATAACATTATTCAAACTTGTTCCAGCCTTCGGAACGTTCAAAACAACTTATCAACACCAGTTCACGTTGGATTCAAGCCTAAGGTTTTCAAAATCCTCTAAATCGCTATTTTGATCTAAACCCAACCAAACCACGTCCGAATGACCTGAAATTTTGCACAAAAGTCATAAATCACATATCAAAGCTACAACAACTTTCGGAATTCCATTCCAACCCTCGGATCAAAATTTCGCCTATCAACCGGAAATCGCCAAAATTCTAACTTCACCAATTCAAGCCTCATTCTACACGAAACCTCCAAAACTAATTCCGATCACTCTCCTAAGTCATAAATCCTCTCCCGAAACTAACCGAATCATCGGAATTCACATCCGAGCCTTCTAACTCATAAGTCAACATCCAGTTGACTTTCACATTTTAAGCCTTCTTAAAAGAGACTAAGGGTCTCATTTATTACCGATTTCACTCCGAATGCAACTTACTCAACTTAATTACCTAAAACACGGATAACAAGGCATAATGCTACAGAAATTGGGGGTGACGGAGCAGTAACCCCTGAGACGATTTACCGGGTCGTCACACCGACATTATTTTATCTCTAATGCAAAAATATCTACAAATATCTGCAACTGTGTTAGAAATAAACTTACCTGTGTGGCGTGAATTAATTATTCTATAAGCAATAATGTGCTTTTGCATTATCGACACCTCATCTATCCAATGACTTGTAATGGTTAGATAATCATAGTCATTAGCACTTCTACCAATATCAGTAGTAATAGCAATGCGACAATCTATATGAGTAAATAAATAGTGCAAATATTGTTCATATTCATGTTTATATTTATAAATATCGCTCTTTACGGTTGCGCGAGGCCATCCTTTATAAGTAGGATTATAAACTCTTCTAATATAATGCACAAAATGAGGGTTAGAAGGAAAACTATAGGGTAAGCACATAACAGTTACCATTTTTGCCAATTCTTCACGATCTTTATTTGGATCGTAATATAAAATACCACCGGTAACAGTGTTAATTCCTGGTTGAACTAGATTTGAACCTGTACTAGGGTGAACCGTAGAATCTACACTTGTCCCCTCTTTCGCAGCTTTCATTTGTAAATATCTAGCTTTATCTCTAGGGTGTTTCAATATGTGCTTAGTCAAACTACCCGTACCGCTACGGTTGCCAGTAAATTTATGAGCCATCAAAGACCCACAAGTTTTACAATTAGCCTTATTTTGTTTTCTTAGTTGAGTAAAAAAGTGCCAAACAAGAGATGTTTCAGGCCGCTCAGAAGGTTTTCTATCAAAAGTAGGGGTTACTACAGGAGGGTCAGGCGGGGCATCAGTTGGGTTATTAACAGGACTAGTAGGTGTATCATCTAAATCCGGCTGCGTTTCATCTAAATCATCATTTTCCTCATCATTTTCAAAGATAGTTTGATTAGGATAAAGAGCATTCATAACTTCTTCATCTAATTGTTGACCTGGTGCAACATCATGGCAAAATTGACTATTGGAATATTGAAAACAAGGGTTATCACTATCAAGAATAACAGGTGGAGGGGGACCGGTAACAAAGGGAGGAGTAGTAGCTTGGCGACTAGATTCCCCAATTTTAGATTTTCCCTTACCCTTACCACCAAATATTTTTTTTCAAAAAAAAGTCCATATTAATTATAATTACACTAAATAAAACAAACAAAACTATAATATTAAAACTTAAGAGTTGGAACGAGTTTACCGAAATGACGAACAACTTCTTGAAAATTGAATATCGTTGAAGAATTGAAGACTTAAATACTTCAATTCACCAACTTCACAATTTTTCACGAAATTGCAATAATAAAGTAAGCAATTATGGAAGAAAATTAGAGAGAGATTGAGAGAGATTGAGAGAGATTGATGAATTTGCGAGTAAAAATGAAAGAATGAGGGGATATTTATAGTTGAGAATAGGGAAAAAGTGTATT
The DNA here is from genome assembly GCA_002018475.1 of Nicotiana obtusifolia. NCBI lineage: Eukaryota > Viridiplantae > Streptophyta > Magnoliopsida > Solanales > Solanaceae > Nicotiana > Nicotiana obtusifolia. The sequence goes on from MCJB01038489.1 coordinate 7,766, forward strand.
TATAAAAAGTTTGGGATTAAAAAAAAGTTTGGGGGCCAAATGGCTATCTTCTGAAGTTTCAAACGGCTAAAAATTAAAGGCCAATGGCTAGATTTTAAAAATCTGATCGTTGGCCATTTTAAGAATTTTTTTTTAAATATAGCCCTTGGGCCCGGCCCAGGCCCACCTGACTGTTCCGGGCTAAACGGTCCCGGGCTCACGGGCTATTTGGTCCGGACCGGCCCGCGGTGGGCTTTTACACCACTAGGGACCGGCCCATTTGAACCGGCCCATTTGGCCCGTTTGGCCCGCGGGCCCGGACCACAATACAACCTTAAGTGCAATCAGATTTATATAAGGTACATTAAAGAGAAAATGCCGCTATTCAGTTCAGAATGAGGTAATGGTTCTTTTTCGGAGGAGATACCCCATGATTTATTGATTCAGCAGGTGGTTATGAGTTTTTACACGTCTCTTTCATCGTGGTAGTATTGCTAGAATTGGAACGGGGCTAATATGTGTTATGAGGTGTATTACGGGAATCTGATTCGTGAAATTTCCAGCTATTGTGGTCGGAGGATGTTGTTATGGGCGACCGACTTATGTGGTGCGTGGTGTGATTTCAGCATAGGTGCATGATTGTCACGACCCAAATCCCAAACCCGGTCGTGATGGCGCCTCTAGTGAAGACAAGGCCAGCCAATTCGAACCATAACTCATTTTAAGCAGTTAATTTAACAAGAGAACAACACAACACAGTTTAATAGCAGTCATTTACGGAAAAACATAGTGAACTATCCCAACAACAGCCCAAACGGGGTGTCACAATGTCATGAGATGAAATCCTAATAACAAAACTTCTATTACAATATCTCTGGCACAATTAGTTAGAGAAAGTGGGAACAACAAGATAAAAGAGATACGGGGCTGCGGACGCCAACAGCTACCTCGTAGTCTCTGAGTCACCGCTCTGACAGTCGTAGTCAATGCCTCGGAGTGGAATCAATAACGCCTGTATCTGCACACATGGTGCAGGGAGTAATGTGAGTACTTCCAATTCAGTGAGTAATACATATAAATAATGACTGAAAGAAATGAAACACGTAGAGCACAAGGCAATGCATAATGAAGCAGTAAACCATTATTTGAAAACAGTAAATCAGCAAGAAATCATTTAAAAAAACTTCCCAGCTCTGGTTACCAGTTGCCATTGTTACCAACTGTAACATCCCTGGGCTCAGTATCATTTAAAGCAGTAAAATCTCCCCAGCTCTGGTTACCAGTTGTCATTGTTACCAACTGTAACCTACAGTTGTCATTGTTACTAACTGCAATATCCCTGGGCTCATGTGACGACCCGGTAAATCGTCTCATGGGTTACTGCTCCGTCTTCCCCAATATCTGTATCATTATGCCTCGTTATCAGTATTTTAGGTAATTTAGTTGAGTAAGTTGCATTCGGAGTGAAATCGGTAAGAAATGAGACACTTAGTCCCTTTTAAGAAGGCTTAAGATGTGAAAGTCAGCTGGATGTTGACTTACGAGTTAGAAGGCTCGGATGTGAATTCCAAAGATTCGGTTAGTTTCGGGAGAGGATTTATGACTTAGGAGAGTGATCGGAATTAGTTTTGGAAGTTCCGTGTAGGATTATGCTTGAATTGGTGAAGTTAGAATTTTGGCGATTTCCGGTTGATAGGCGAGATTTTGATCCGAGGGTCGGAATGGAATTCTGAAAGTTGTTGTAGCTTCGATATGTGATTTATGACTTGTGTACGAAATTTCAGGTCATTCGGATGTGGTTTGGTTGGGTTTAGATCAAAATAGCGACTTAGAGGATTTTGAAAACCTTAGGCTTGAATCCAACGTGAATTGGTGTTGATAAGTTGTTTTGAACGTTCCGAAGGTTGGAACAAGTTTGAATAATGTTATGGGACATGTTGGCGTGTTTGGTTGAAATCCCGAGGGCCTCGAATGGATTTTGGATGGTTGATGGAGTTTAACTTTGGCATTTCAAGAATGTGTCGATGTCGTCTCTTCAAGAATAACTGGTATCATATTATGCAAATGGGCTCCAAATTCAGTTTTAATTGAAGCATTAGATCCGTATCGAAATTTCGGAGTCATAGCAAAAAGAATCGTCCAATTCGGACATCGTATGAGAAAGTTATGCCTATTTTCGTGTCAAGAAAAAAATCTGCAGAAATGTCAGATTTGCGATCGCGAATTGACCGCAAATCAGCTATGCGAACCGCGAATTTGACATGGAAATCGCGAACTGAGGCAGAACTTGGGGTGAGGTTCGCAATTTCTGGGTCCAAAAATGCGAACCGCAAACCTGTTATGCGATTCGCATAAATGGGCCTGTCAGGGGTGTTTTAACCCGATTTTTGATACTTTTTAAGTAGAGCTCAGTGCTCATTTTGCCCTACAAGACCCATATTTGTTACCCACGAAGAGGAACACCTCCAAACACCATAGAATCACAACAAATCAACTTCAACACCATATCTAAAGGAGATTATCTCGTGTAAATTCTTAAAGAAGGGGGTTTGACCATTCTAAACATATTTGGAGCCAGAGAGCTCAGATTGAAGCAAGTCTTGAAGCAATTCTTGGAGGGTTTCCAAGAGAAACATCGGGGTACGTATTCCTAACTCAATTTTGAAGGAATTACCTAAGATTATAGCTGTTTTTAGCATTTTTATAGGTATTTTGAGTTGGGAAAATGGTGGAAACCCTAAAGCTTAGATTTGAGGGTTGGAGGTCGATCCGGTGTCGGAATTCGACAAATTTTATATGGTTGAACTCGTGAGGAGATAAGGAACCCGTTGAGGTGATAATTTATGAATTTTGAGAAGTGGGCCCGGGGCTCGGGTTTTGCTAATTTCGAGATTTCTTAGTAATTTCGATTGTTTTCGCATGGGTTTTGTCCCCACGACATATTGTGATGTAATTGTTCTGAATTTGGACAGATTCGACG
>MCJB01038489.1:10916-26958 GCA_002018475.1 Nicotiana obtusifolia
GCACATGCTCGATGATGAGCATGGGGTCATTTACTTCTGGGGATTGTGACTTGGTCCATCCCAATTTATGATTTTACTACATATGCGATTGAAACTTGTTTGATATCATCATGATTGGGGCTGCTTGCAATATTTGGGCATCTCGCCGGTTATGGAACCCTTCAGGGGTATTTGTCATTGTTTATTACATCATATTTGGGCATCTCGCCGGTTATGTGAACCCCTCAGGGGTATTGTTGCTGAATTGATTCATTTCATAAACTCAGTTTTGAAACTTAAATGATATTTTCAAATGATTTTAATAGGATCGGGTGGAACGCCGTCACGAGATGTGACATGCATGGATCGGGTGACACGCCGTCACAAAATATTACGCTACTGAACCCCCCACAGTAAGCGCCAGGTACCCAGGGAATGGGTGGCACGCCGCCACGATAGTCATGACTTGCATTGCATTTTTGGTTGTGTTGGTGTTGTCTCCATTTACTTCACGTTATCTATTTGAGATGTTACATGTTTTTACTGTTCCATCGTGGATTGCTCTAAGTCTTATGTGTTTCTTACTTTCAGTCATTATTTATATTTATTACTCACTGAGTTGGATGTACTCACATTACTCCCTGCACCATGTGTGCAAATTCAGGCGTTATTGGTTCCGCCCCGAGGTATTGACTACTATTGTCAGGGTGGTGATTCAGAGACTACGAGGTAGCTGTTGGCGTTCGCAGCCCCGTATCTCTTTTATTTTGTTGTTTCCACTTTCTTCAAACAATTGTGCCAAAGATATTGTAATAGTTATTTTATTATTAGGATTTCATTAGTGGCTCATGACTTTGTGACACCCCGATCTGAGGGCTGTAGTCGGGATGGTTTACTATATTTTTCCGCAATTTACTGTTATTAAACCATACTTATATTATTTTCGTATTATTTAACTGTTAAAATGAAGTTAGTTTGGATTGGCTGGCCTTGTCTTCATGAGAGGCGCCATCACGACCGGGTTGGGATTTTGGGTCGTCACAGCTCAGTATCAATCTCACAGCTCTGGTTACCAGTTGTCATTGTTACAAACTGTAACCTACAGTTCTCATTATTACCAACTGTAACCTACAATTGTCATTTTCACCAACTGTAATATCTCTGGGTACCTTGTGCTCACTGGGGGTGTACAGACTCCGGGAGGGGCCCCTTACGGCCCAAGCGCTATATCAAGCCACCTCGTGGCACATAGAGTATCTCAGGCCCTCGACCTCATATCAATCACAATGCCACCTCGTGGCACATAAAGGATCTCAGGCCCTTGGCCTCATATCAATCAGTAAAACCTCACATCTGGCCCTCGGCCGCACTTAGTCAGAAAATCATAACAAGCCCCTCGGGCATAGTAAAACAGTATTTCTCAGCCCAAAACATCATTTAAAATATTGTGTAAATCTCAAAACTGAGTAAAAAGTGGCTGAGTTGTACAACAGTGGAAACAACATGACTGAGTTCAAGTAATAAGTACAAATAGTGAGGAAATAGTGATAAAAATCCCCGGAGGGTTCAAACAATTGGCACGAAGCCCAAATATGACAATCAGCCCCAAACAAGATGGTAACAAGTAAGTTTCAATCAATTGCGTAGTAAAATCATCAATCGGAATGGACCATGTCACAATTCCCAGTAGTAAACGACCCCACGCTCATCTATTTATAAAGGGGTCAAAAATCGGAACAAACTAAAACTTTCAGGTGTTGAAAATGCTATAGCATTTTGCGTAGCATAATCAACATGTTGTCCGCATTTTGGATAGCATCGCGTAGCATAATCAACATGCTGTCCGCATTTTGGTAGCATATCTGACATTGAAATCTGTTACACTTTGCTATAGCATTTCGGCGTAGCATAATCAATATGTTGTCCGCATTTTGGTAGCATTTCTGACATTGAAATCTGTTACACTTTGCTATAGCATTTCAGCGTAGCATAATCAACATGCTGTCCGCATTTTGGTAGCATTTCTGACATTTATGCAGATTTTCCTTTCCAACGATGAAATAGTCCGTTTAACCACCCAAAACTCACCCGAGCCATTCGGGACCCCGTTCGGATATACCAACAAGTCCTAAAATATATTATGGACTTAGTCGAGGCCTTAAATCACATCAAACAACGCTAAATACACGAATCATACCCCAATTCAAGCCTAATGAAACTAACAAATTCCAACTTCTATATTTGATGCTGAAACCTATCAAATCGAGTCCGATTGACCTCAAATTTTGCACACAAGTCATAAATGACATAACGGACCTATGAAGATTTTCAGAACTGGATTCCGACCCCGATATCAAAAAGTCAACTCCTCGGTCAAACTTTTCCAAAAATCTTATATTTTCCAACATTCGCCAAAATGCGTTGAATTGTCCTACGGACTTCCAATTTCAAATCCGGACATACGCCTAAGTCCGAAATCACCATACGAAGCTATAGTATCTCTCGGAATTCCATTCCGACCCTCGATCAAAATCTCGCCTAACAACCGGAAATCGCCAAAATACTAATTCCACCAATTCAAGCCTAATTCTACACCGGACCTCCCAAAACCAATTCCGATCAAACTCCTAAGTCATAAATCACCTCCCGAAGCTAACCGAACCATCGGAACTCACATCCGAGCCCTCTAACTCATAAGTCAACATTCGGTTGACTTTTCCAACTTAAACCTTCTTAAAAGAGACTAAGTTTCTCATTCCTTACCAAACCCACTCCGAACGCAACTACTCAACTTGGTTACGTAAAACACAAAAAACGAAACATAATGATATAGAAAATGGGAAAGACGGAGCAGTAACCCACGAGACGACTGGCCGGGTTGTCACATTCTCCCCCTCTTACACAAACGTTCGTCCTCGCACGAGTCAAGAAACATACCTGAAGTCTCAAATAGGTGAGGGTATCTGCTCCGCATCTCCCGCTTGGTTTCCTAAGTAGCCTCCTCCACGGACCGACCTCTCTATTGATTTTCACTGAAGCTATCTCCTTGGACCTCAACTTCCGAACCTGACTATCCAAAATCGCCACTGGCTCCACCTCATAGGTCAAATTATCATCCAACTGAATCGTGCTGAAGTCCAAAATATGAGACGGGTCCCCAATATACTTCCGGAGCATAGAAACATGAAATACTGGGTGTACACTCGACAGACTGGGTGGCAAAGCAAGCTCATAAGCCACCTCCCCGATTCTCCAAAGTACTTCAAACGGCCCAATGAACTGAGAACTCAATTTCCCTTTCTTCCCAAATCTCATAACACCTTTCATGGGTGAAACCTTCAGCAAGACCTTCTCGCCAACCATGTAGGACACATCTCGAACCTTCCTATCGGCATAACTCTTTTGCCTCGACTGTGCTGTACGGAGCCTCTCCTGGATTGTTTTCACCTTCTCTAAAGAATCCTGAACCAAGTCAGTCCCCAATAGCCTAGCTTCGTTGGGCTCGAACCGACCAACCGGAGATCTACACCGCCTCCCATACAAAGCCTCATACGGAGCCATCTGAATACTTGACTGATAGCTGTTGTTATAAGCGAACTCTGCAAGAGGCAGAAACTCATCCCATGAGCCTCCGAAATCAATGGTGCATGCCCATAACATGTCCTCCAATATCTGGATGGTACGCTCGGACTGCCCATCCGTTTGAGGATGAAATGTTGTGCTCAATTCCACCTGAGTACCCAACTCCCTCTGCACGGCTTTCCAGAACTGCGAAGTGAACTGAGTACCTCTATCTGAAATGATAGAAACTGGAACACCACGCAGCCGGACAATCTCTCGGATATAAATCCTTGCCAACCGTTATGAAGAATAGGTAGTACACACAGGAATGAAGTGCGCGGAACTGGTCAGCCAATCCACAATCACCCAAATAGCATCGAACTTCTTCAAAGTCCGTGGGAGTCTAACAACAAAGTCCATAGTGATCCGCTCCCATTTCCACTCGGGAATAGCTATCTGCTGAAGCAAACCACCCAGTCTCTAATGTTCATATTTTACTTGCTGACAGTTGAGACACCGAGCTACGAATCCCACAATGTCTTTATTAATTCTTCTCCACCAATAATGTTGTTTCAATTCCTGATACATCTTGGCGGCACCCGGATGAATGGAATACCGTGAGATATGGGCCTCCTCCAGAATCAACTCCCGAAGCCCATCCACATTGGGCACACAAATCCGGCCCTGCATCCTCAACACTCCATCGTCGCCGATGGTCACATCTTTAGCATCATTATGCTGAACTCTGTCCTTAAGGACAAGCAAATGGAGATCGTCATACTGACGCTCCCTGATGCGATCGTATAACGAAGACTGAGAAACCACGCAAGCCAACATCCGACTGGATTCCGAGATGTCTAATCTCACAAACCTATAGGCCAAGGTCTGGACATCGACTGCGAGAGGTCTCTCTCCAACTGGAATGTATGCCAAACTCCCCATGCTTATTGCCTTTCCGCTCAAAGCATCGGCCACCACGTTGGCCTTTCTCGGATGGTATAGTATAGTAATATCGTAATCCTTGAGCAATTCCAGCCATCTCCGCTGCCTCAAATTTAGATCGTTTTGCTTGAACAAATGTTGAAGGCTACGGTGATCAGTAAATACCTCACAAGATACGCCGTACAAGTAATGCCTCCAAATTTTTAAAGCATGAACTATGGCAGCCAGCTCCAAATCATGCACGGGATAGTTCTTCTCATGAGGCTTCAACTGACGAGAAGCATAAGCAATAACTCTACCCTCCTGCATTAGTACACAACCGATCCCAATTCTTGAGGCATCACAATATACGATATACGAACCAGAGGCTGACGGTAGAACCAATACTGGAGCTGTGGTCAAGGCTGTCTTGAGCTTCTGAAAGCTCTCCTCACACTTGTCCGACCACACAAATGGAACACCCTTTTGGGTCAATTTGGTCAAGGGCGATGCGATGGATGAGAATCCCTGAACAAACCGGAGATAATAGCCTGCCAACCCAAGAAAGCTACGAATCTCTGTGACTGAGGACGGTCTAGGCCAACTCTGGATCGCCTCTATCTTCTTTGGATCAACCTGTATACCCTCGCTGGACGCCACGTGCCCCAAGAAAGCCACTGGTTGAGCCAAAACTCGCACTTAGAGAATTTTGCATAAAGCTTCTGCTTCCTCAATCTCTGTAATACAACTCGCAAATGCTCTGCGTGCTCTTCCTGATTACGCGAGTACACCAGAATATCATCAATGAATACCACCACGAACGAATCCAGATAAGGCCGAAATACATTTTTCATTAAATGCATGAACGCTGCTGGGGCATTGGTTAGCCCGAAAGACATAACAAGAAACTCATAGTGGCCATATCTAGTCCGGAAAGCAGTTTTAAGAATATCTGCATCCCTGATATTTAACTGGTGATATCCTGAATGGAGATCAATCTTAGAGAACACTCGTGCTCCCTGAAGCTGGTCAAATAAATCATCGATGCGAGGCAAAGGATATTTGTTCTTGATTGTCACCTTGTTCAATTGCCTATAATCGATGCACATTCTCATCGTGCCATCCTTCTTTTTCACAAATAGAACCGGTGCACCCCAAGGTGACACACTAGGCCGAATGAACCCCTTATCTAGGAGACCTGAAGTTGCTCCTTTAATTCTTTCAACTCTGCTGGTGCCATACGATACGGCGAAATAGAAATAGGCTGAGTGCCCGGCACCAGGTCAATGCCAATATCAATATCCCTGTCCGGTGGAATGCCCGGCAAGTCTGCCGGAAATACATCGGGAAAATCCCTCACAACTGGAACAGAATCGATGCTTGGAGTCTCGGCTCCAACATCCCTCACAAATGCTAGATAGGAAAGGCAACCCTTCCCAACCATACGCTGGGCTTTCAAGAACGATATCACCCTACTAGGAACATAGTCAGTCACACCACGCTACTCGATCCGCGGTACACCCGGCATAGCCAGAGTAACTGTCTTAGCATGACAGTCTAAAATAGCACGACATGGAGATAACCAATCCATGCCCAAAATGACATCAAAATCTACCATGCTAAATAGCAATAGGTCCACTCGGATCTCCAGACCCCCAATAGTCACTATACACGACCGGTACACACGGTCCACAATAACAGTATCGCCCACCGGGGTAGACACATAAACAGGTAAAGCAAGAAACTCCCGGGGCATACTCAAATATTGAGCAAAATATGAGGAAACATATGAATAGGTGGAACCGGGATCAAATAATACAGAGGCATCTTTGTGGCAGACTGAAACAATACCTGTAATAACGGTGTCTGAAGCACAAGCATCTATCCTGCCTGGGATAGCATAGAATCGAGCCCGGCCACCGCCTGCTTGAACTCCCCCTCTGGGGCGACCTCTAGCTGCCTAACCTGCACCCCTAGCTAGCTGGGCGAGTGGTAAAGTAACTGCAGTAGAAGTCGAGGGCTGAACCCTCAGCTGGGATGATCTAGCACCATGATGAGGACATTGCCTCCACATGTGGCCCATCTCGCCACACTCATAACAACTCCCTGGTGCTCTAGCAGATGCACTCGGCACAGGAGGACCCTGGGCCGACGGAGCATGAGCTAGAAGGGCGCTGAGTGATGATTGGCCCTGCTGCAACCCATGATAACCACGACCTGCAGATGCCCCACGGTATTCTAGACGAGCTAACTGAGTAGGCTGAAGGAACAACCTCTACCTTGCTGAAACTGGCCTCTCGAAGGAGTACCATTGTAACTACCCGGTCCTCGAGGCCTCTTAGCCTCCCTCTCCCTTCGCTCCTGACGGCGAACCGTCTCAACGCATTTTGGCGAATGTTGGAAAATAGAAGATTTTTGAAAAAGTTTGACTGAGGAGTTGAATTTTTGATATCGGGTCATAAACTAGTTCTGAAAATCTTCATAGGTCTGTTATGTCATTTATGACTTGTGTGCAAAATTTGAGTCAATCGGACTCGATTTGATAGGTTTCGTCATTGAATGTAGAAGTTGGAATTTGTTAGTTTCATTAGGCTTGAATTGGGGTATGATTCGTGTATTTAGCGTTGTTTGATGTGATTTAAGGCCTCGACTAAGTCCATAATATGTTTTAGGACTTGTTGGTATATCCGAACGGGGTCCCGAATGGCTCGGGTGAGTTTTGGGTGGTTAAACGGACTATTTCATCGTTGGAAAGGAAAATCTGCATAAATGTCAGAAATGCTACCAAAATGCGGACAACATGTTGATTATGCTACGCCGAAATGTTATAGCAAAGTGTAACAGATTTCAATGTCAGAAATGCTACTAAAATGCGGACAGCATGTTGATTATGCTACGCCGAAATGCTATAGCAAAGTGTAACATATTTCAATGTCAGAAATGCTACCAAAATGCGAACAACATGTTGATTATGCTACGTGATGCTGTCCAAAATGCGGACAACATGTTGATTATGCTACACCGAAATGCTAACTCCACCAATTCAAGCCTAATTCTACATCGGACCTCCCGAAACCAATACCGATCACACTCCTAAGTCATAAATCACCTTCCGAAGCTAACCGAACCATCGTAACTCACATCCGAGCCCTCTAACTCATAAGTCAACATCTGGTTGACTTTTCCAACTTAAACCTTCTTAAAAGAGACTAAGTGTCTCATTTCTTACCAAACCCACTCCGAATGCAACTACTCAACTTGGTTACGTAAAACACAGAAAATGAAACATAATGAGACAGAAAATGGGGAAGACGGAGCAGTAACCCACGAGACGACTGGTCGGGTCGTCACAATGATGATGTTTTGGTACAACGCGTGGTGATTTGTACGGTGCTCGTATGTTAGAATCAGGACCTGTGGAGAAATCCGGAGGTTGAAATTTGGTTCTAAGGCTTATTGACTAAATAAAAAGGGAGGATCTTCAGTCTGACTCAAGCTAATGTGTTCAACTAGATTGTGGTGGCAGGGGTAGGCGCACGAGGTGTTAAACAATGATTTTGGACAACTCCAGAGCAGTCCTTAGCACGTTCGAGGATGAACATATGTTTAAGTGGGGGAAAATGTAACGACCCGACTGGTCATTTTGAGCTCTAGCGCATTGTTCGGCGGTTTGAGGCCTTGCGTAACTTCACTTCAGGTGCTAAGACTTGTACGCGTAGTTGGAATTGAATTTCGGGAAGTTTGTGATTTATTTGGAAAGAAAATTCTAATTTCAGAAGCTTTAAGTTGGAAGAATTGACTAAGGTTTGACTTTTGAGTAAACGACCTTAGAATCGAGATTCAAAGGTTCCAATAGGTTCGTATGATGCTTTCGGACTTGGGCGTATGTTCGGGTTGAGTATCGGATCACCCGGGAGCATTTCAGCGCTTATTATGGACAATTGGCGTTTTGAAGGTTTAAGAATTTCCTAAATTTGGTTTGAAGTGGGATTTGGTGTTATTGATGTCCGTTTGGGATTCCAAGCCTTGGAATGGGTTCATATTGTGATTCATGACTTGTACGCAAAGTTTGGCGTCATTCCGGAATGTTTTGGTATGGTTCGGACGCGTTCGACGAAGTTTCGAAGTTTAAAGAAGAATTTTTATCGTCGATTCATAGTTTGGATGTTGTTTGGTGTGATTTGAGGCCTCGAGAAAATTTGCACCATGTTTTGGGAATGGTTGGTATGATTGGACGGGGTCCCGGGGGCTTTGAATCAGAGCGAAAGTTGAAGTTGAGGAATGCTGGTGTTGGCCAACTGCTGGTGCAATCGCACCTGTGTGTTGTGGGCCGCAGGTGCAGTGTTGGGCTGCAGACGCTACATTGAACTGAGCTAGGGTGGCCGAAGATGCAAGGCTATTTCCGCATTTGCAAGCCCGCAGATGGGAAGGGTGCTCCGCAGAAGTGGAAAACCAGAGGGGCAGCTGGGACGCAGAAGCAGAGGGATATCCACACGTGCGGGAGCGCAGGAGTGTGTGGGGGACTGCAGAAGCATTCGCGCCGGAGCGGAAATAGGTCCTGCGATGGAGGGAACCGCACCTGCAATGGATTTTTTCACAAGTGCTGAGCCGCAGGTTCAGCTTGTGTTCCGTAGGTACGAAAAGTTGTCTGCCAGAGGTGTTCTTTTAAAAGCAGGATTTGGCCCATTTTCTCTTATTTTCACTTGAGTGGGGCAATTTTGGAGTGCTTCAAGGGGAGATTTTCATCAAGCAACACAAGGTAAGTGATTCCCACCTATTACAAGTTAAATACACGGGTTGTATATGGATTTAAGCATGGATATTAGTAGAAATTTGGGATTTTGGTAGAAAACTTAAAAATTAGTATTTTTGGATTTTGACCACGAAATTGGACATGAAATTCAGAATAAATTATATATTTGAGTTCGTGGTGTTATGGGTAAAGTTTATCTTCGAAAAGGTTTGAAATCCGGGCACGTGGGCCCGAGGGTTGTCTTTATCGACTTTTCGAGCGGGGTTGAGAATTGTTTAAATTGATTAATTATGGGTATTAGATTACATTTTGATTGGGTTGCACACTGTTTGAATAGTTTTGGATAGACGGGCTTTGTTCGAGGTGTTAGAGAGGCTTTGGAGCCGGTTATGGAACTTCGGAGGGAGATAAGTCTCCTGTCTAACCTTGTGAGAGGGAAACTACCCCTAGGTGATATTTATTGTTATGTACAACTAGTTGTGGGTGCTACGTACGCACAAGGTGACGTGAGTCCGTACGTAGTTAAAGCATGTTTATGTCCGGGTAGACTTAGGATCTTATCCTGTAACATTTGAATTACTTGAACTCATTTTGCTGGCTTAATTAATTAAAGTTATAATTGAAATTGATTTAAAGTACATGTATGTATAATAGGCCGATCCCTAACACTTTGAGTTGTGTTGAGCTATTTGAGAAGCGTAGAGATTATATTTGTTATGTGCTCTTGTACTGTATTATAAACACGTGTCTCGTAATTTGGTAACTTCCTTTTCTTGTGGAGCGAGCCGAATGCCTCAGCAGTATATAGATGCATCTATGGTTCGTGCCCCTCGACCATCGGCAGTGTACACATTATTCTGTATCAGGCCGAATGACCTTGGCAAAATCGTGCGTTATATTACTAGTAGTCCGAATACTCACGAGCTAATCTCTCCACTGATGCCCGACATTTATATGGCATTCCTTATTGATTTGATAATTGCACTTGAAATTTCTTTGAGCTGTTAATGTAGAATACAAGATTTAGAAATTCTTTCTTTAAAAGAAGTAATTGGAAGATTATGTAACTTACAGATTTACCCAATCATTGCTGTATGCTTCATATCTGCTCATGTTTTATTACATTGTTTTATTGGACCTTTAGTAACTGTCGATGTCGACCCCTCGTCACTACTTCTCCGGGGTTAGGCTAGATACTTACTGGGTACACGTTGATTTATGTACCCATACTGCACTTCTGCACTAAATGTGCAGTATATGACAGGTTCATTTGATGGTCACCTTGGCGCGTAGACGCACCTGTTGAGGAGACTTTATGTGAGCTGCATTCTAGGCTATGCATCGCAGTCCATCGAGTCTCCATTGTACTGCTTAGTTTATTTTGTCTTACTACATTTGGGACAGATGTTGTATTTTTATCATACTCCTTAGGAAAATGCTCATGCACTTGTGACACCGCATTTTTGAGATTTCTACTGGTTGTTCTTTATTGTAGTTCACGTAGTCATTATCTTTTTACCCTGTAAATTCTATTTCTTTTTACTATTGAAGTAATTGAGATTATGATCTCGAAAGTAAAAAAATGAGTAAATAAATTGATAATTAACGTTGGTTTGCCTGACAGTGGTGTTTGGCGCCATCACGGTCTATAGTGGATTTTGGGATGTGACAAGGACGATTACGGCGTCCCGAGATCATTCATAGCTCCAGATGACACCGACGCCACCAAATCAACCATTGAAGAGTTGGAGCAAGTCATATTAATTGAGCATTTATCGGATTGAAAGGTATACTTGGGCACGGGGTTAATTCCCGAGCTCAAGAAAAAACTTATTGATTTTCTTAAAGCTAACGCCGATTGTTCGCTTGGTCCCATCTTGACATGACAGGGATCCCACCGGAAGTAATCACTCACAAGCTGAGTTTGGACATGTTAACAACTAATTTTTGACCACACCCAAATTTTATACTATTTGAGTATAAATATTTCTTTTAGGTCTAATCTTAATATTTTAAACTTTTATCTTACTCTTAATAGGTTTTATGTTAAAAAAATTAATTAAATTAAATAAAAATGTTCATATATTTATAGTACAAATTTTATTCTAATTGTATGGAGAAAAGAAAATTTACAAAAAAATATTTTGGTTTCTTTTAATTAGAATTTCAATAAATAAGCTATGAAATCTTTTTTAGTATCATTTAAAGTACATGTAAATATTTAGTCTAAGGAATGCTGGTTAATCTTCTTATCTTTATAATTTAATTTACCTTTCAAAAAAAATTAAATAAATAAACAAATGAACTTTAACGTCAAAGAGATAAAGTTGTTAACAAACTTTATCTCAAAATCTGATTTTTACTTCATAATCCCCATTTTCTAGCCTAACTTCCCACCTTTCACGGCCCTCTCCCTCACGTCCCCTCACAGCATACGCCACGAGTCCGGGTTGGGGCTGACCCAACTAGAAAAAGTCGTAACGGAGGTATTATAAGACCGAACTAATCCGGTACGGAGACAAGAAGTTGGGCTCGATAGTCGAAGCAACCGGGATGGAATGAATCGATGCGACCGACCGGGAAATGCTAAAGGATCGAAGACCGGTCTCGAACCGCATATCTCGCCTATCACCGGATATTTCGCCAGGAGCAATTATCTCAACTGTTTTAGCCGTTAGAACGCGATTTGGGGAGATTCTACCCCGGATTTTAGGGGATTTACCCTATAATCAGTTATTTACCTTGTTTATAATTCTGATTGTAGCCTATAAGAGGCAGTTTTTGGCTCATAGTTGGGTACACGAAACATCAATAGAAAAACTCTCTATCTTCTTTGGTTATCTAATACAGTTATTTTTACTACCGCAAAAGGCTAATATTCTTTCATATTGTTCACCATAATTAACGGTTTCATCACTTTCCTCTTACATTTAAATTGTCTCGTCATATTATTATTCAGTATCAATTAGTTTACGGATCCTTAGCACTGCGAACAAATTCAATTGTTATCCAATTTTTAGGGTAAACAGTTTGGCGCCCACCGTGGGGCTAAGGATATTAGTAAAATTTTGATACATCTTTTTTCAAACACAATTTTACACTTGCTCTTTGCAGAAATTTCTGTTTTTCAGGTCTCCAGGTAAAACATGGCACACTCACTCCCAACCAACAATGAACTCAACAATCGAGTTGGAGATGATGTCATACCCGAGCACGAAGGTCCAGTAGATGTCAATTCCCAAATGGCATTTGACGCCGACCAGGCACCAGGCTCTTCACACAGCGTTCGGGGTGAAAATCGTTCAGGAATTCAGGAAAATGGAGAGGAAGTAATTAGCCTCAGAACGATTTTTGAGATGCTGCAAAATCAACAGGCAGCGATAGCGCAGTTACAAAATCGAGTTCAGAACCAGGTGGGAACGGATAATGTCCCGCCACAGGCTGCGCCCGAACAAGGTGAACCGGCCTCAACACAACCAAATGAGAGCAGTTCGAAGTCTAACTCCGGAATTATCAAGATGCTCGAAGAATTAACCAAACGAGTTGAGACCGGGGAAAAGAAAATTGAGGATAACAACAAGAAGGTCGAAACATAGAACTCAAGAGTCGACCAAATACCGGGTGCTCCTCCACTTCTGAAAGGCTTAGATGCCAAAAAGTTCGTGCAGAAGCCGTCCCCGTCTAGTGCTGCTCCGAAGCCGATCCCGAAGAAGTTTCGAATGCCCGATATCCCAAAATATAACGAGACTTCAGACCCCAACGAGCACGTGACAGCATATACTTGTGCAATAAAGGGAAACGACCTCGAAGACGACGAGATCGAATCTGTCCTATTAAAGAAGTTCGGAGAAACCCTATATAAAGGGGCGATGACGTGGTATCATAATTTGCCACCAAATTCTATCGATTCGTTTGCTATGTTGGCTGACACATTTGTAAAGGCTCATGCGGGGGCCATTAAAGTAGAAACGAGGAAATCGGATCTGTTCAAAGTCAGACAACACGACAATGAGACACTTAGGGAATTCGTGTCTCGGTTCCAGATGGAGCGGATGGATCTGCCTCCGGTTACGGATGATTGGGCGGTACAGACTTTTACTCAAGGGTTGAATACCAACAGTTCGGCGGCTTCAAGGAAGCTTAAACAAAGCTTAGTCGAATATCCGGCAATCACCTGGGCGAATATTCACAACCGGTATCAGTCAAAGATCAGAATAGAAGACGATCAGGTCGGAGCGGGTTCAAGTTCCTCTTACACTATCAAGAATTTCGACCGGTCTCAAAGGGGCAATCTTCGGGAATCAAGGCCAAATAGAGACAGATACCGACCATATCCGGAAGACCAGCGAGCTACTTCGAGAGGACCCAAGTTCCCGAAACAAGAAAATAAATATGAGAGAAATAGAAGACCACTGCCGAAAACTAACTTCGAGAAATATGGTGATCGACAGGATGCACCCCGGTTGTCCGAATACAACTTTAACGTCGATTCAGCAACTCTGGTATCGGCAATTGGACGTATCAAAGACACTAGGTGGCCCAGACCTTTGCAAACAGATCCTTCTAAAAGAGATCCGAACCTTGTGTGCTATATTTATGGCACACACGGTCACAGGACTGAAGATTGTAGACAGCTACGAGAAGAAGTAGCCCGATTGCTCGACAATGGGCACCTTCGGGAATTTCTTAGTGATCGAGCTAAGAACCATTATGAAAACCGGGATAGACCGATCGACCAAAAGGAACCAAAGCATACCATAAACATGATAATCGGAGGGATGGATATGCCCCAAGTCCCGATGCTAAGACGCACAAAAATTTCAATCACCCGGGAAAAACGAACCCGAGATTATGCACCCGAAGGGACTCTATGCTTTAGCGATAAAGAAATTGATGGCCTGACACAACCTCACAACGACGCTTTGGTAATATCAATGTTGGTACAGGATACCCGGATAAAGCGCGTTCTGGTTGACCCCGGTAGCTCGGCCAATATAGTCCGGTCCTGGGTCATCGAACAACTGGGACTGACCGGCCAAATCGTTTCCGAAGTTAGAATACTCAACGGATTCAATATGGCCGCAGAAACAACAAAGGGAGAAATAAGTTTAATGGTTAATATTGCGGGGACGATCAAAGCGACAAAGTTTTGCGTGATAGAGGGTGACATGAGATACAATGCCCTGCTCGGTAGGCCATGGATACATGACATCAGGGCCGTACCATCCACCTTACACCAGATGCTGAAGTTCCCATCGGATGGAGGAGTCATCACCGTTTATGGGGAACAACATGCAGCAAGGGAGATGTTCGCGATTGATGGAACAACAAAACCCACGAACCCTGATCGAGAGTCCAAATAGCAACCACAACAGCAGCCTTCAACAGAGGAGGGCGGACCGGATCAAGTTGACGGCGACGACTTCAGGGTTCCCCGGTCTTTTGTGATCCCCGATGAAACCGATGCGACCAAATCAACGGTCGAAGAACTGGAACAGATCCCTATCCGGCCAGATGCGCCCGATCGGAAGGTATACCTGGGCTCGGGCTTAAATCCCGAGCTCAGGAGGAAATTACTTTCTTTCCTTGCAACTAATGAAAATTCTTTTGCTTGGTCCCATTTGGATATGACAGGCATATCCCGGGAGATCGCAACATATAAGCTAAGTGTTGACCCAATATTCCGGCCGGTCAAGCAAAAGATGAGACCTCAGTCCGAAGCCAAACAGGCCTTCATCCACGAAGAGGTAACTAAATTACTAAATATAGGATCCATCCGGGAAGTAAGATACCCCGAATGGCTAGCTAACGTAGTAGTAGTACCAAAAAAGAGAAATAAATTAAGGATGTGCATAGATTATAAGGACTTAAATAAGGCTTGCCCTAAGGATTCTTTCCCATTGCCCAACATCGATCGAATGATCGATGCTACGGCCGGCCACGAGACGTTAAGCTTTCTCGACGCCTATTCTGGATACAACCAGATCCGGATGGACAAGGACGATCAGGAAAAAACGTCCTTCATCACCAAGTACGGCACTTATTGTTATAACGTAATGCCGTTCGGACTTAAGAACGCCGGTGCTACTTACCAGCGCCTAGTTAATAAAATGTTCGAAAACCAACTAGGGAAAACGATGGAGGTTTATATTGACGATATGTTGGTTAAGTCCCTGCGAGCAGAGGACCATCTTAGTCATTTGCAGGAAACCTTCACCGTTTTGAGAAAATACAACATGAAGCTAAATCCGGAGAAGTGCGCATTCGGAGTAGGATCCGGTAAATTTCTCGGATTCATGGTCTCCAACAGGGGAATCGAGATCAACCCAGATAAAATAAAGGCTATCGAGGACATAAAAGTCGTCGACAGCGTTAAAGCCGTTCAAAGGCTCACCGGCCGAATCGCTGCTCTAGGTCGGTTCATATCTCGATCATCGGATAGGAATCATCGATTTTTCAGTTTGTTGAGAAAGAAAAACGAATTTACATGGGGACTGGAATGCCAGCGCGCCTTGGAAGAACTCAAAAGGTACTTCTCTAGCCCACCTCTACTACATACGCCGAAGTTAGGCGAACTACTGTACCTATATCTTGCCGTGTCGGAAGTTGCCGTAAGTGGGGTCTTGGTTAGGGAAGAACAGGGCACCCAGTTCCCCATTTATTATGTTAGTAGGACATTAGGTGAAGCGGAAACGAGATACCCACATTTAGAAAAATTAGCATTGGCCCTGCTAAGCGCCTCTAGGAAATTAAAACCATATTTCCAAAGTCACCCGATATGCGTTGTAACTACATACCCTCTTAGGAACGTCATGCATAAGCCCGAAC
>MCJB01038489.1:32729-53137 GCA_002018475.1 Nicotiana obtusifolia
GGGGGGGGGGGGGGTAGATTGATGGATGATTCCATATTCTAAACATATTTCTGCAAAAGGAGATTCATATTCTCCACCCCTACCATTTCTAATCATTTTAATCTTTTTATTCAATTGATTTTCGACTTAATTCTTATATTGCTTAAATGCTTCTATTGTTTCATCCTTACTATTTAGCAAATAAACATAACAATATCGAGTGCAATCGTCAATAAAAGTTATGAAATACTTTTTACCACCGCGAGATGGTATTGACTTCATATCACAAATGTCAGTATGGATTAAGTCTAAAGGATTTGAGTTCTTTTGAACAGACTTATACGAATGCTTAACAAACTTTGATTCACATATTTGACATTTAGATATATTACACTCAAATTTAGGCAATATTTCAAGATTAATCATTTTTCGCAAGGTTTTGTAATTGACATGTCCTAAACGAACATGCCATAAATTATTTGACTCTAATAAGTAAGAAGAAGCCGATTTTCCATTAATATTGTCAACAACCCTTACATTAAGTTTGAAAAGGCCCTCGGTGAGGTAGCCCTTTCCTACAAACATGTCATTCTTACTAAGTACAAATTTATCACTAACCAGCACACACTTAAACTCATTTATCACGAGTAGTGCAGCTGAAACTAGATTCTTCCTAATTGTTGGAAAGTGCATGACATTGTTGATAGTCAGCACTTTTCCGGATGTCATCTTCAACAGAGCCTTTCCATATCCTTCAAATTTTGGTTGTTGCAGTATTTTCCATGTATAGCTCCTCTTCGGGTCCAGCAGGAGTGTAGGTTGCAAATGCTCCCTTAATGGCACACACATATCGAGTGGCGCCAGAATCAAACCACCACTCCTTTGGGTTAACAACCAGGTTGTACTTAGACAGCATTGCACACAAGTCATCAACATCTACCACCATGCTTGCTTGACCCTTGTTTTTCTCTTTGTCCTTCTTGGGGGCACGACAATCGGGAGCTTTATGGCCTGCTTTACCACAATTATAACAGTTGCCCTTGAATTTTTTCTTGTTAGGATCCTTCTCTTTTCCAGAAGGCCTCTTCCTTTTCTTGTTCTTTTTCAGAGCAGCATCTTCAACAATGTTTGCCTCTTCAATCGGTGAAATCTTACGGTACTTCTTCTCAGCGGTTTTGTTATCTTCCTCGATCTTGAGACGAATTACAAGATCCTCCAACTTCATTTCCTTTCTCTTGTGCTTAAGATAATTCTTGAAATTTTTCCATGAGGGTGGCAACTTCTCAATCATTGCAGCCACTTGGAACGCTTCATTCACTACCATACCTTCAGCAATAAGGTCATGGAAGATAAGTTGAAGCTTTTGAACTGGGTTCCAACGGTTTGTCCATCCACCATTTTGTAGTCTAGGAATTTGGCAACCACAAACTTCTTCAAGCAAGCATCTTCAGTTTTGTACTTCTTTTCAAGTGCACTCCATAATTCTTTGGAGGTCTCTACTGCACTGTAGACGTTGTACAAGTCATCTTCTAAGGCACTCAAGATGTAGCCTTTGCACAAAAAATCAGCATGTTTCCATGCCTCAGCAATCATAAATTTTTCATTGGCCGGCATATCAGTAGTAGGCACAAGAGAGTCTTCGTTGGTGAACTTCTGCATACCAAGGGTGGTAAGCCAAAAGAACATTCTTTGCTGCTATCCTTTAAAGTTGGCACCGGTGAACTTTGCAGGTTTCTCAGCCGGTGGCACAGCGGTACGGGTTGTAGGAGTAACCGCTGGTGCAACATTCGCAGAGGGGGTTCGAGTCGCAGAAGGAGTAGCACTTTCACTTGCCATTTCTTTTTACTGTCAAAATTGACAAACAGTCTTAATAATCAGAATAGCAAAAATTTTCCAACAGCAACGATGAAGTTTTTATGTTCTTCAAATCGTTGTACAAGTATGAACTCTAATATTCCAATGAAGTTTTTATGTCTTCAAGTCAGAATACGAAATTTCATACGGAGTAGAAAACCACACAGGTTTTAGTTTCCAGAATAGAATAAAAATTAATATAGAAACTGTTAATTTCCTTAATATTGTTAGCAAAAATAATCTGTATAAGTTTAAATAACGTTTAAACACAATCTGTCAAAACACTTCGTAAAAAAAAAATTACACTGTTTTAAAAAAAAACATAAAAACCAGTAAACAACAGAAACTGGAGAATGAATAGAAATAGTGTAGAAATATTTTCTGAATATAATCGAGCCCACTTAGTTCAAAGTGTGTCCTTAAGGAAATTATTCCCCTCATAGTACTCGAGGTTGATGGAATATCCCGTCCCAGGATAGAACGATTATCTTACCAGAATAGTAGTACTCCAAATTCTGGTAGCGGCGAACCACTCAACGGTAGTGTATCACATAGAATAAAGAAGAGAGTTTTTTTTGAGAGAAATTTAGATTTTAGAAATTCATAATGAATTCTGGAAAAAATCTAGAATTTATAGCTGTTGGAGTTACTGATTCTGAATGTTTGCACCATTCAGATCAGTCACCAGATTTTTGGAGGGAAATTCGAAAAAATCCGAGAAGAGAAAAACCGGCCCGGGTCGGTCACAAGTCGCGGGTCGTCGATCCGCGTTGGATGATTTCCTATTTATTAAATAAATAAATAATTAATTAAATAAATAATTAATCAAATTATTAAGGAAAAGTTTTTCCAAAGCCAAAGCCGAGCGAGTGACGACGACGGCGCGAGGGGTCCTTGCCCCTCCAACCCTTTTAGCAACTAGAGAAGGTGTAATGTAATAATATACACCTCTCTTTTCCTCTCTTTTTGCTTTGTGAGACAAATGCTTTAACCAAAGCAAAAGAAATATTTTACATTCCCTTCACTTTTCGTCCCATCATTTCCCATTCACCAATATCAACACCCAACAATAACAAAAATATAACAACTAAGATACTAATAGTTATAATAAACTAAAGGAAATGCGTAAGAGCTTAAATTGAATACCTGAAGTTCGAAAATCAAAACTTGCTGGATTAGTAACTTGCCTACAAGCGATTATTTCTTCTTCTGTAATGCCTTTGACTTTGCTGCTTCATTTTCCTTCGCATAATAGGTTCAGTTTTTCAATGATTCTTGCAAGCCATTTCAGTTTTCCAGTTGAAATCATCAAATATACTATGGATAATTCAATACATAGTCCACTTCCATAGCCCATACGAACCGCTTTCCAAAAGTCATTGAAAAATGCGGAATTGCTTTCTTGATTTTCTAGCGCAGATACTCTATAATTTGTCTCTGATACCCGATCATTTCCACAACCTTTCGAAATTGGGAAACCATGTAGCCTATCATTATCTTCATATGAATTGCTCTCAAAAGTATGAAATTGAGGTCCTAGAGGAATGCATCCTTGAATATGATTGGGGGAGAGATTTAAGAATGCAAGAGATATAAGAGAAGCAAGTTATTGTGGTATCTCTCCCAAAAACTTGTCAAATGAGAGGTTCAGTGATTCGATTAGAGATAAATTTCCAAGTGATTGTGGTATATGACCTTACAGTCCATTATGAGATAAATTCAACACACGAAGTGCAATGAGATCTCCCATAATACTTGGAATTTGTCCATCAACTCTGTTGCTTGAAAGGTCAATAGTGGTGTAAACTGTCAAAATTTTGTCAAGGTTAAGCTCCAGCCCCTTGGTTGCAATTGTTTCAGAATCTTGGTAGCACTCATCTCCGAGGTGTGCTGGCACCTTCATTTTTTGATTAATTGCCCTCATAACTTTCAAATGTTGAAATATACTTGTTGGTAAGTTAATTGTGAAGGCGTTGTAAGAGATATCTAAGATTCGAAGCCCAGGAAACAAGTTCTTCATTCTTGATGTTCTGATTGGTCCATGAAATTTATTTGATCTCAAGCTTAAAACTTGTAGCTTTGGCAAAGTTCCCAACCACATGGGGAATGTGTCGTTGAGCTGATTATCTCCTAAATCAAGAACTTGCAACTCCTTGAAATTGGCCAAAGATCGTAGGAGTTTCCGTTGTAGCTTATTGTCATGCAAGTTGAGGCTTCTAATATATGAACTTCCAATGTCAAAAGTTGTTGGAATTGTCCCAGAAAGATTGTTTTGGTGCATATCAAAAACCTCGAGGC
Source organism: Nicotiana obtusifolia (assembly GCA_002018475.1). Classification (NCBI taxonomy): domain Eukaryota; kingdom Viridiplantae; phylum Streptophyta; class Magnoliopsida; order Solanales; family Solanaceae; genus Nicotiana; species Nicotiana obtusifolia. The sequence continues at coordinate 36,861 of MCJB01038489.1, forward strand.
TTGTGATATTAGCCAACCATTGCGGAATCTCTCCCATCAAGTTGCTTTTTGCCAAATCTAGAACGTGCAGTGATTTTAAATTGCAAACAGATGAAGGAATTTCCTTACTAATATTAATGTTTGATATGAAGAAGTATCTTGTGGAATTTGGTGGAGTAGGTAGTGACCCTTGAAGAAAATTGGACCACAAATCAATAATATATAGAGAGGAAAAAGGAATTGAGTTCATATTCATATTTGCCAACAGATTGTGGGACAAATTAAGGCGCTCCACTGAAAGCACCCACATAGGCCATGCCCAATCAGGAATTCTTCCTTGAATATTATCATTTGAAAGATCCAACTGAAAAAGATATCTTGCTGATCTTAGAAACACCAATTCTTTCATTTCACATGCGGTCAATCGTAAGCTAAAAAGAGATTCGGGCAAAGTAAAATTAACTTTGTTCTCATTGGTCAATGATATATGATTATATGAAAGATCAAGACCCTGAAGGTGTTTAAGGTTTGAAAATAAGCTGACATCCACATTGCCACTAAAATTATTTGATGAAAGATCAAGTCACTCAAGGTTCACTAAGTTTTGAATTGACTTGGGAAGATGACATTGCAACTGATTGTTCTCTTACGTCAATCGTGACTAGTGAATTGGACTTGAAATCCTCAAGTTGACTAGAAAACTGGTTATCACTCAAGTCTACGTTACTTAGTGATGGAAGGGAGAACATCCATGGTATTGTTCCATTGAGGGAGTTAGATGCAAAGGTTCAAAGACTCTATGTGTGTGAGATTTGAAAGAGATCCAGGAATGGGCCTCCACAGATTGCAAGCTCTAAGCAACAATTTCTTCGGTGAAGTTAGATAGCCCAGAGATTCAAGCAAATAACCAGTGAGTTGATTATTTCTTGATAACTCAACCACTTTCAAATTTGGCAGGTGAAAAGTGCTCTCAGGTATTGTCTCATACAATCCTGTTCGATCCAGCATCAGAGATGTTAAATGAAGAAAAATTTGGAGGAATGGTGGAAGAGATGTTCACACCTGTAAGATCAAGCTCTATTAATTGGATCAAATTCTGAAGAAGCAATTTAAAATCGTGAGGTACGAGTCTTAAATCACTACCACCATAGATATGGAGATATTGTAATTTAGAAAGATGGGAGATTTCAAAAGGAATCTGACCTAGAAACTAGAAAAATCAAGAAGCGTCAAGCTCGAGAACCTGCCAAATTTCGGTGAGATGTGAGAATTGGAGAAGTCATTATAAGAAAGGATAAGCCTTTGAGATGTAAAAATTGGAATAGGCTGCTACTAGAATCAATTGTTCCAACAAGACCGCCGCAACTGAGGTCAAGCTCAATAACGTGGCCTGTCATCCCATTTCATATAACTCCATCCCATAAGCAGCAATCTCTGCTCATATTCCATGAACTCATTTTTGGATACGACTTGGGGCTACTGTCAAAAAATGAGGGATCTACTTTAAATGCTTTTTGGAATTTTAGAAGGCAAATACTTTGATGCTTGGGGCACAGGGATGAAGAATAAACAAGTTGACAGAGAAAGACAAAGAACAACTGAGAGATGCACTCTGTAGCCCATGTTTAGAATCAAAGAGTTCGAAATTTGGTACTGGGAATTAAGAAAAACCTACGCAAATATGTAGGGCCGATTTAGAAAGAATCCCAGTTTTCCTTTGACTTGTCAAAGTTGGACAAGTTCTTGCGATGTACTTACTCATAAGCTCTGTCAAAGGGTTCACGAGATACACTTCTACTGAGTTGAGGTGTCTAAATGATCATTGGGTAAGTTGGAGTGTTCTTGGGGTCAAAAGTTTGAATGTATGTCTATGTATTTTGCTGTATTTGATTGAGCTAAAAGTACTATCTGTGTCTGCTAGTTGTGAAATTCACACTTGATTGAATTTGTATATAGTGTTATATCTATTTGGTCAAAATAAATACAATTAAGTTGTCTATAATGGTGACAAATAACATGCCGAACAATTCAAAATAAAAAAAATTAAAACTTGTATTTCTAACTCCGAATAATTCAAGTTGAAATGTCGATGCAATTGCTACCGTAAGAAAGTTTATACTTGTATATAAAAGTATAAACTCATTTCCTTGTTATCAAAAGAAGAAAAAAATGAAAATCAGAGGTAATTCAAGTGAAGACAACGATTACGATGATTGAATGGAAATTTTGTTGTTTCTAAGGTCAATGCACAAGTCTTTCACTGGGAATTCCAAATGAAAGCTACAACACACAAATACTTTCCATTTGATGTTACTCTTTCAGGGAAGGTACTCCACACTCTATGCAGTGGATCTCGGGGCTAGCTGTGAAATATATTTATTTAAGTCTTCCCCTACTTGTTCAACTAAAACAAAAAATTATTTTCTGTTGGCATTGCACCCAAAAAAAAAAGTAGGAGGAAGGTAAAGTTTTCACCAGTTGACAGTGTAGATGAAGAATCTCAGCATATGATAATCTCAAAAACAAAAAAAGAATTTGTTTCTCCGTCCAAACACCATGACATATTTCTTAGTCCAATGTACTGAATGGAAGACCTCATTTCTTTTTCTCTTTTTTGGTGGAAAAATAGAGATTAAATATATTTACGTTACGCAACTTCATTTTATATGTGAACTAATAAAAGAAGTTTAAAACCCTGTAAAATTAAGAATTTACAGTTTGTTGGATTTGTAATCCCCTTGTTCAAATAAAGTACACACAGAACACTTGTGAATTGAAATGTTTATAATTGTATTGGGTCGGATATAATCGACCGCATAAGGAGGATCGAGCCCGGGCACAACGCAAGACCGGGTTGCTTCAATCCGGGGTCAGCAAGTCGGGTACGAAACTGGAGCAACCGAGATAAGGCAATCGGCATCGATCGACGAAGATACACCTCGTAATGAAGGATCAATTTCGACCGGATATCTCGTGGATTTCTGATATCTCGACGGGAGTGAAGATCTCAACCGTCATAGACGTTAAACCATTATTTTAGGGATATTACACCCCGTAATTAAAGGGATTTTATCTTATAATTAGGTTTTTACCATATGGGGGAGTCTTCTTTTACCTATAAGAAGGGTATCTACCTTCGTTGTACAACACAACAGTGACTAGAAAAAATAAAAAATATTTCAGTTGTCTTTTATCGGAATCAATCATCCTCTATTGTGTTTCATTCCATTATCAGCAATCCATATAACGGTTTGATCGTTCTTTTGCTTATTAAAATTTAATTACTTTACATTATATCTTACACTGTATCAAATCAATTCGTGCATCCTTAGCACTACGAATAAATTCAATTGTTACTCGGATTTAAGGGTAAACAATAATTAAAAATATTTTAAAATAGTGAAGAATTTTTAAACACTCAAGTAGCAATAGTGTATTTTTTAATTGAGCATATTTTTATAGCTTTTTTGAGCTCATGGCATCATTACTCTGCATGGATAAATGTTGTGTTGTTTCTTCTTCTTATTTTTCAACAATGATAGTGTTCGGATTAGCTTGTGCGAGTATCATTATTTGCTGATTCTTTTATTTTTAATGTTATACTAGAACTCCTCTCCTTGCTCTTTTTGAATAGTTTCAATGGGATTGAAAAAGAGTACATAAAAAGAAACTGCAAATTAAGTTCAAGAGCAAGAGCAGAAAATCAAGCCCTTCATATTATTTGCCAAGGATAACGAGCGAATGATATGAGACAATTATTTGTTTTGACTTGATTTATCACTGATCCAGAATCTGCCTAATTGTTATGGCACCTAACCTGACCCACTAAGTAAGCCAAGTACAGTCAACACAATTGTACAGGAATTAATGTGAAGCCAATAAGTGAAATAACTAAAATTTATAGAATTTCCCAAGGACTGGTAGTACAAGTCATGAGCCACTATGATTTACATGTACGACATGGTATGAAGAATAAATACAGTATCTGTTTGAGTTTTACATAAACAGAATTTTAAGTTCTAACAACCATGAACAAAAGGTAGCTTGAATCTGGAACGTTGGGACGTCTTCAACACCAGGCTTCATCTTCCACAGCTACGCAGTTCCAAGATCTGCGCGCCAGAAGCGTAGCATGAGTACAACCGACCTCATGTACTCAGTAAGTATCTTAACTAACATGGGTGAAGTAACGGCGAGATTTTAGTTAAAAGATACCTACTAATATTTGTACTAGTGCAGATAATAAGCAGAAAGAGCAAATACGATAAAGGGTAACACATGTCACGTAATGAATGAAACAAGAATACAAATGGCGGAGGGCTCCGGAATAAAATAATTTCAAGCCTCGTGTCACTACATCAAGAATAAACTCTACAACCACAACACAACTACTATACATCAAATCCGTTGTAGCATGCAACCCGATCCCACCATATCATATTCTGTTCATATCATATTCCATCCTTATTTTTTCATATCAGTACCATTGCGGCATGCAACCTGATTCCCCATAAATTCCGTCCTTATTTTCTTCCCCGATCCCCCATAAATTATGTCCTTATTTCTTCATATCAATATCGTTGCGGTATGCAACCCGATCTATAATATCACCAATGTCATATGAAACCACAACAAAAAACAAACACGAGAAAAGTTCACAACGTAACACTAAGAAAGAGAACACGCAACATCCGACTAGGTAATACAACTCAACAGAGTAGAGTGAGCAGTCCAATATCAAATCTCGTTTACCATATATAATTATAAGGCTCCCACAAGGTATATCACACAACCAATTTACAAGTCACCCAATCCGATTAAACAAAGGAGAGTGGTATATGAAACGAGCAATGCCGTTTATCAAGTAAGACTATGGATCAAATGAAGGCACTCAATATATGAAATCATGTAGCAAGTAGAAGCACGTAGTAAGTAAAGGCACTTAATCGGTAAAAGCGTATAGTAAGTAGAACATATAGTAAGTGGGGACATATAACAGATTAAAACATGTAGTGAATAAAAACATCTAGCAAGTTAAGGCATCTAACAAATAAATCACGTGACAATTAGAAGCATGTGACAGGTATGGGCTAATAAGAAGTAAACGCATGAATTCGAAGAGGATATGTAGCTGAAGTAAATTAAGTAAAAGCGTAGGTGTAACAGTAACAGACAGGGTAAAGACATAGCTATAATTGTAAAAGGCCAAAGGAAAATCACAGAAGTAACTATGTAAGGAACTCAAACAGAAAGCATCATACAAAACAACCAACATTAATAGAAACCAAAGTAAATTCATGTAGGTACTTAATGAATGAGTAATCATAACATAATCCAACTTCCTTCCTTTTCGCACGGTAATATAAAAAAAACCAATCTTATTTCGAACCATCCGAAAATACTCATTGTGCCCACATCATATCAACCGTACAAAAATACCCATCGTCCCTAACATAGCCCTAAGGCTCTAATCATCATCTTCTTACTACGAATTAAGAAGCTCAAGTAACATGACAATAATAGGCGTAGATATAGGTGTCCGATACTACAATCTAGTTAAGTATGCAAACGAATCTTGAAAATAGCACATTAAATCCTTTTTAAGATGTCCTTTGTTCTATCATGATTTCTATCGCAGAGAATTGATTTACTTGTCATAGAGTGAAATGAAACATAGGTTAAGAGATCATCAAGTTCAACAAAGGCATAGATCTGCACACAATTCCTCCTCCCAAGCATAGAAACCCTGCACATGCATATACGCCCGTCACCTCATATATGTATCACCTCCGCATGTAGCAAACAATATCAATTAGTAAAAAAATTTCCCCAATAAAGCTAGGCAAGACACTTACCTTACTTCGGAACAATTTTCAGAATCCAATACCGTCTTCCATAGAAATAATCCTCAAAACGATCAAAATCTAGCCAATTATCATCTAAAGAAGTCAAATAATACTAAAGAAAATATCCGCAATCAATAAAGGTTCAAGCTTGGCCAAAATCTCAAAAGTCAACAAAAGTCAACCCCGAACTCGCTTGGTCAAAACCCGAGATTCGGATCAAAACCCAATTACTCATTCACTCCTGAGTCTGGATATATAATTTGTTTCGAAATTCGACCTCAATTTGGGGTCTAAATCTCAAATTTATATTATCCCTAAATTCTACCCAAAACCCACAATTTCCACCTTGAAATTCTTAGATTTGATATTAAAACTCATGAAAAGTAATTGAAATTGATTGAAAACTAGTTAAAGATACTTACCAATGAATTTGGGGAGAAAAATTCTTCAAGAATCGCCTCTAGAGTGTTTAGGGTTGAAATATTTGTGTAAAATGAGTTAAATTCCGACTTTTCCCACTTTTACCCAACTGCAGACTTCGCAATTGCAATGTTCGCAAAAGCGAACCATTGTTAGCAAAAGCGAATAGCTGCCCAGCCAACAGTTGTCGTAAGAGTGACAAAAACCCCGCATTTACAAACTTGCCCCTATTTTCATTTGTGGTCTATCCTTTGCATTTGCGAAGGTTACCCAGCTGAACTCTGGTCACATTTGTGACATGACAACCACAAAAGCAGAGTCCACAAGATTGCAAATGCGATGTTATCTTCACATTTGCGAAATCAACAACCCCTCCCCAGATATCGCATTTGTGATCCCAACTTTGCAAAAGTAGGGCTCTCAATTGCGAACATGTCATCGCAATTGCGAGACCTGCATACCTGAAACACCAGAAACAAGGCATCAGCAGTCCAATAATACTTCGAACTCATCCGAGCAACTCGGGCTCCAAACAGAACATGCTCACAAGTACAATAACATTCTATAAACTTGTTCTCTATCTAAACGCATCAAAATAACACCAAATAACTAGAGTCAATCATTAAAAACTCAAGAATTTCGACTTACAAACTCATTTCACAATTTTTCTCATAATGCGGTGAAATGCGCTCGGGTCATTCCATACCCCAACCAAACATGCATACAAGTCCCATAACATAAGACGAACCTACTCGAAACCTCAAATCACGTATAACAACATCAATACCACGAATCACACCTCAAATCAATGTTAATGAAGTATTGAACTTTAAACTTTCTAAACTCGTGTCGAACCATATCAAATCAACTCGGAGTGACCTCAAATTTTGCACACAAGTTCCAACTAACATAACAAACATATTCTAACTTTCGGAACAACAATCCAAACCCGATAACATCAAAGTCAACTCCCGGTCAAACTTACGAGCTGTCCAACTTTCAAATTGCCAACTTTCGCCAATTGAAGATAAAACCTTCTAGGAACTTCCAAATGTATATTCGAGCAAACACCCTGTCACGACCCAAAAACTCAACATGTCTTGATGACGCCTATCATAGTACTAGGCAAGCCGTCATCCACATTAACTACGCATCTTTACATTTAAAACATAATGAAACAAGCTTAATAATGAAAATCTCATAATAACTGATAAGAAAATACCGCAACTCAATATAAAATCTCCCAAAAATCTGGGTGTCACTAAGTACATGAGCATCTATATGACAATACAGTCTAACTACTAAAATAACTGTCTAGAAAGATAGAACAATACTAGTAAACTAAAAATAAGGAGGATCGAGGCCTGCGGACACCAAGGCAACTACCTCAATAGTCTCCGAAAAGAATAAGCTCCAAAGTTAGCAACCGCCGTGACCAGAAGTACCTGGATCTGAACATAAAGTGCAGAGTTGAGTACAACCGATCCAATATACTCAATAAGTAACAAGACTAATATTTGGCTGAAAGCAGTGACGAGCTTAGATAATCACACTCCAAATCCAGATTTATAACCGTACAAATATGACAAGAAGGATCACATTAATATCTTAAGAGAAAACTCATAAACTATTTATACACAGTGCAAAAATATAGACATGCTTTCACGTTTAACAGTTTAGGCTCAACAAGGATAAACTATGCCAAGTATAACTGATATATGTAATGCTACATCTGTATATCTACATTTCAAATATGCATGTCACATGTAATGCATCATAATGATAACCTCGCGTATTCACACTCTCTGAGTACTCAATCTGACTGTATCAATTCTCACTCATCACACTTAGTCACTCAGCACTGTACGGTACCTGCGCTCACTGTTGGTATGTCAGACTCCGGAGGGACGGATCCTGCCAAGTGCTAATAAAAAGCCAATATGGCCTGCTGCGGCGTGCAACTCGATCCCATAACAATATATAAAGCCCATAAGGCCTGCTGCGACGTGTATCTCAATCCATAATATTTATAAAGCCCATAAGCCAAGAAGGCCTACTGCGGCGTGCAGCTCGATCCACAACCTCTCTCACAATACGACCCTTAGGCCCCAACTCAGCCATCAATTTTCCTAGTCTCTCGGGCTCACAAATCTCATACCAATTAGCCTAAACAATGATATATGATACAATAATAAATAGTAACAGAGAGTGAGATATGATATGCAAATGATGGATGTGGGTGAGTACAAAATTATTATTTAAACAAATAATTCAACAGCAGAAATGGCCCTAGTGGGTCTCAACAGAATAATCATATAGCCTAAACATGATTTCTAACATGGATTGTAGCTCAATTACTCTAACACATAGGGATCACATGAATAGAGACAAGGTTTGATGACTATACAGTACGACGGAATCGACCGAGTTAAAATTGCCACGGTGCACACCCACACACACGTCACCTAGCATGTGTGTCATCTCAACACCGACCACATAACACGTATTTCAGGGATTTATACCCTCATAACTAAGTTTAGAAGTGTTACTTACCGAATCCTAAAGCTAGAGCACAAAGAATCAACAGAAGGAGAAGAGCTACTAGTTTCATGGAAAAAAGTTTTCCCTTTACCTATCTTGGCTGCTCCTTGTATGTGGGCAGGAAAAAACTCTCTCACTTTGACGCGATGGTGACAAAAATGGCTAAAAGATTGAACAGATGGCAAGGTAGGTTGCTTCCTTGTGGTGGTAGAATGGTCCTAATTAAAAGTTTCCTCCAATCCCTTCCTATTTACACTCTCTCAGCAACGAGCCCTCCAAAGGGCACCCTTAACTTGATTGAAAAATATTTGGTTAGGTTCTTTTGGGGCACTTCAGCAGAAAAAAAAAGTATCATTAGAGTTCTTGGAGGAACCTATGCCTTCCTAAAGATGAGGGTGGCATTGGCATTAGGTTGGTGGAGGATATTAGCAATACCTTAGCCATGAAGATATGATGGAGATTTAGAACTCAAAACACATTGTGGGCAACCTACCTCAGAACTAAATATTGTATCAGATCTCATCCTATGGCTAAAAAGTGGGTGTCAGGTAACTCACTTGCTTGGAAATATATGACGCAAATCAGAGACAGGGTGGAAGAGAACCTGATTTGGAAAATTAATAAAGGTAATAACAACTTTTTGTGGGACAATTGGTCAGGGAAAGGGGCCTTAGCTCTTCCCAAGAGGCAGATCGAGTAAAACCATCAACATGAAGGAATTCATTCACGAAGGCAACTGGAACATGGAAAAGCTGATCCACACTCTTAATGAGCAGAAAGCTAGCCACATCACCGCGATAGAGATTGGAGATCAGAGAAAAGAAGATTATGCCATATGGGATGCCTGAGCAGATGGTCAATACACAAACAAAAGTGCCTGGCATACCATACGGAGTAGGAAACTTTTTATGAAGTCACACCGGGAGCCTAGCTGCATTAGCGGTCTTAGCACTTTCCCTCTTTTTTCGGATGAGTCAAGCAAGTCCAGGGCCTTGATCGGAGCCTAGTCTGGGATCGAGAATTTTCCCTCTAATATAAAAATTCAACTTTTTCTTTCAATTGAAATTGAGATTTTTTTCTATCCTCCTATTTTGAAAAAACAGAAATTTAGGTCTGATTAGAAGTTCAAAAAGGTGTTGTCACAATCCAAAAGGAGACTCAATGCAACACGTCTTCATAGAAGGTGAAGTTGCTCAACATCTATGGAAAGTTTTTGGAGCCCCCTTAGGTATTAAGTATGAAAACTGGAGCATCAGGAATTTTAAAAACTGGTGGGATGCAACATCAAAAGAACAACATTCACAAGTTCATACTTCGAGCAACCCCACTGGTTATATATGCTGGGAAATATGGAGAAGTTAGAGCTCTTGGAGGTACGGAGAGCAGAAAAAATTCTTGGCTAGGACTATGGAAGTGCACATTAATTGGACCATCCACACAGCTTTAGCAATGGCATTCCCAAACTCAATTGTACAGAGACATGGTTAAGGTTATGTGAAAAAAATTGAACTATGGAGGCCACACCTATAGTGCAACAGATTACTTGGCAGAAACTACCTCTAGGAAGGATGAATGTGAATACAGGTGGGAGTTATTTCAAGGACACAGGAAAAGATGGAATAGGGGGGGATTGTCAGGGACGAACAAGGAGAAACAATTATGGCATTCTCACTATCGGACCAGTGTAAGACCGACAATACTGCTGAGGCCATGGCTGCTAAAATGGGAATCCAGTGGTCTGTCCACCAAGGATACAACAACATCAACTTGGAGCTAGACTCACAGATCATTTCCAACATGCTGATACAAGGCAACACCAAAAATCTTAAACTCAAGAGTCTTATAGAAGATATCGGACATACCTTAACGCAAGCAATGTCAGTATTGCTCATTGCTAGAGAGAGGCAAATCAAGTAGCCAACATGCTCTTCAAAAATGTTGCTACAAGTGGCAATAGTACTTTCTTTTACCATTTCCAACAACTACCAGGAAATGTAAAAGGACATTTTCAACTAGATAAGTGGCAACTACCTATTTTAGAACTAGGTATGACAAAAATAACTTTTTTGTAAGTTGAATCATCTAGGTTGCAAAACATGAGTGGGATGTATATAGTTGTAACCCCTCATGTTTTTTTGGAGATTGACTTTGGTTAGTCTTGTGATGAGGAGGGAGGTCAGGTCTATATCCCCCTCCCATGTACTTTTTTGTTGGAATAGACATAGTAAGGGTCTTGCCAAACCCCCCAACACCTTAGGAGGTGAAAGCCTGGGTGATTTGCTTAATTAAAAAAAGCGTTACTTACCTCAAACTGTGCAAATCTCTACTCCAACAAGTCCTTGCCTAGCGAATCGGCCTCCAAACGACTCGAATCTAGCCACAAAAAACTCGATACAATCAACACAAGCTATAGGAATCAATTCCATATGATAAAACTAAGTTCTTTGACAAAAGTCAACTAAAAAAGTCAACCCGGAGCCCACGTCTCAGAATCCAACAAAATTAATAAAATCCGAACACCCATTCAATAACGAGTCTAACCATACCAAAATTACCCAATTCCGACATCAATCCGTCACTCAAACCTCCAATCTTACTCTTCAATCCCTAGTCCAAAATTTTCCACATTTCACCTTAAAAACATATAATCTAGGGGAGAAATTCAATGTGTATTCAATATTAATAGATAAAAATGACCAAAAGTTGCTTACCTCTTAAAATTTAGCAAAACCCCTCACAAAAATTGCCTCCAACCGAGCTTGCAATTCCAAAAATGAAGAAATCTCGAAACCCTTTGAATTAATACACTGCCCATGTATTTCGCACCTACGGTTCACTTAACCGCTTCTGCGGCTCCGCATGTGCGGCTAAATCTCCTCTTATGCGGTTTCTATTGAAAGCTCCTCCCTTCGCTTCTGCGAACCAGACTCCGCTTCTGCAGAGTCGCACCTGCGACCTGGGCTCCGCTTCTGCGGAAACACCTGCCTTATGCCACTTCGCACCTGCACATCTCCTTCCTGCATCTGCGATCTTGTAGGTATGGCCAAAACCTCGCACCTACGCATTCCCTTTGCCAGCAAAATTTTGCACCTGCAATGCCAAACACGCCCTCGCGGTCTCGCACCTACGAGAAAATCCTTCACAGGTGCGATCGCAACAGTTCTGGTGCACTTCAACAATTCCTGAAGTCCAAACGCATTCCGATTTCAACCCGAATCAACCTCGAGGCCCCCCGAACCCCATCCAAACATACCAACACATCTCAAAACATGATACGACCTTAGTCCAGGTCTCAAATTACATGAAACAACATCAAAAACAAGAATCGCACCCCAATTCAAGCCTATTGAAACTAATGAAATTTTAACTTCTACAATCAATGCCGAAACCTATCAAACTAATTTCGACTGACCCCAAATTTTGCACACAAGTCATAAATGACACAACGGACCTATTCCAACTTCCAAAATCAAAATCTGAGCGCGGTAACTACAAAGTCAACTCTCGATCAAATTTCTCAATTCTCCGAACTTCAACTTTCTTAACTTTCGCCATTTCAAGCCAAAATCATCTACGGACCTCCAAATCAATATCCAGAGACACTCCTAAGTCCAAAATCACTATACGGAGCTATCAGAACCATCAACACCCCTTTTCGGAGTCATTTACACAAAAGTCAACATCCGGTCAATTCTTTCAACTTAGGAATCTAACCTTGGGACTAAGTGTCCCAATTCATTCAGAAACATCCCCAGAAACAAACCAATCACCCCGGCTAGTCAAATAACAACAAATGAACACAGATTAAGCAATAAATGGAGGAACAGGGCTATAATACTCAAAACGACGGGGCGGGTCATTACACACCCAAGTTCAAAATCACCATCTGGATCTACCGAAATAATCAAAACTACGATCCGAGAAATACACAAAAGCCAAACTTGGTCAACTCTTTCACCTTCAAGCTTCTCAAGTAAGAATCATCCTTCTAAATCAATCCCGAACCACTCGAAAATTAAAGTCGACAATTTACGCAAGTCATAATATACCATACGAAGCTACTCATGACCTTAAACTACCAAACTGAATGCAAATACTCAAAACGACCGGTCAGGTCGTTACATGATCGCATTCTAAAAGTCCTAGCTTTCTTGTTTTGCGCAAAGATTGTCTCGCTATTGCTAAAATTGCACTCCAAATTCCAAAAAAATAATCTACAGGAGGAAAATAAAGAGTGCAACTAATTCAAATCCTAACATATACAAAAAATATACAGAGTGCAGTCATCACTAGATTCTGAAAAAGTTGTTCTGTCCAATATAATGGATAGGTGGTGTTTCTGTTATATGTTTGTCCTGATTTTTCTTACTATATTTGATTCTTTTTATTGCTTGAAGGAAGGGCAACATATTTTCCATAACTGATTTTACCTTTTACGAAAACAAAATACAATTCTTCTATATTTGGCTAGTCCCTTTTCTTGGAGAAAAAGATTTTGGACTTCTATAAGTGATGATTCTTCCTTGTCATTTAGTAGTATCCACAATATAATTCCTCAGGGGATTGAGAGTCTTGTTTAGGGGGAGAATTTGTGAGACAAGTGTTAGCCCGCCACTTGTGTGTGCCTATTTGTGAGGTTGTTCTCTCAATATTTTATATTTTTTTTATATAGTGAATTGCTCATCTCCGCCTGGGGACGTAGGTCAATTGACCGAACCACGTTAAATATTTTTGTCTTTTTGGTATATTTATTTTTGTTGTCTGATTTATCATGTTCAAGGTTTGTTTTACTAGCTTCCGCATGACACCTGATTATTTCGATCCAAACAAATGTTCTCAGAGCGAGGTTCAAACATGTTCATCTAGGCGGGTTTAATTCTAGTCGCAACCTATTTGACGGTAATCATGGTTTTTGTCTAAAAAATTTGGCTGGAGTGCTACTGACGTTGAGACAAACTTTGTGATGGAGATTTGGAGATGCGACTTGTTGAAGGTTGTGTGAGAAAGGTGGATCAAGTTTATTTTGTCAAAAAATTCAGGTCAAGAGGGAGAATAGTTAGGTGTTTGTCCTCATTTTTCTTAGTATATTTGATTTTCCTATTCCTTGAATGAAGGATAACACATTTATTATAATTGTTTTTACCTTTTATGAAAAGGAAAATATATATTTGGCTTAGTCTTTTTTCCCGGAGGAAAATGTTTTGGACTTCTATAAGTGATGATTCTTCCTTTTCAGTTAGCAGCATCCACAAATATAGTTCTAAGGGGTTTGAGAGTCTTATTTAGGGGTAGAATTTATGAGAGAAGTGTTGGTCTGTCGCTTGTGTGTGCCTCTTTTTGAGGTTGCTCTCTCAATATATTGTACCCTCTTTTATATAGTGAATTGCTCAACTTCGCCTGCTTATGTAGTTCAATGGACCGAACCACGTTAAATATTTATGTCTTTTTTTTTTGTATATTTTTCTTTTGTTATCTAACTTATCGTCGTTCAAAGTTTGCTTTACTAGCTTTCGCATGACACACGATTATTTTGATTCTAACAGTTGCATGCAATAAGTAAGTTTCACGGCGGTGTACTCAATAGACTATACATATTACCAAGCCAATACTCTCCTAAGGACACCAACAAAAGAGAACCATCACACAAAAAAGGTGCAGGCACCAGAAAAGGATTGATATATTTGTTTCAAGTTAATTCCTGCTCCAGAAGGAAGAAGAAAAAGCTTACTTAGAAACTAAACAGAAACTTAAAATCAAATCCACCATTACTAAAACAAGCATCATATTGCATCCCCGTTGAGCATTCCGCCAAGTACTCCTCTAGGTGCCGTAGTCACAGCTTCCGACTAATTGTTGTAATTTATGTACATGATTCCTCCTTAGTCGCATGTACAACTTAAAATTTTACTAGCTTAAAGCGCAAATCCATTTCATTTTCTTCTACTAATTGAATAGCTTGGTTTTGAAATAGTTATTGGAAGTAAAATATGCTTTGTATAGCATCCAATTAGTTGTTGATAAACAGAAAATATGAAAACTGATACTCTCTCCGTTTCAATTTAGATGAGGTAGTTTGACTCGATACTAAGTTTAAGAAAAAAAAAGATTTTTAAAACTTGTGGTCTTAAAAGGGGTAAAAGTTTTGTGAGGCCATGACATTTGTGAATTAATGGTAAAATGAGTAAAATGAAGAGTTTAAAGTTGAATTATTTCCTATTATAGAAATGTGTCATTCTTTTTAGAATGTACTAACAAGAAAAGTATGTCATCTAAATTGAAACAGAGAGAGTAGTTGTAGTAGACTAAAGAACAATTAACCTGAGTTTGTAACTCTTCTAGACACGTCTTTTTCTTTTGCTATGGTGTGACGACCCAGCTAGTCGTCTCGTGAGTTACTACTCCGTTTTTCCCATTTCTGCTTTATTATGCTTCGCTATCCGTATTTTATGTAATCACGTTGAATGGTTTGCGTTCGGAGTAGATTTGATAAGAAATGAGGCACTTAGTCTCTTTCAAGAAGGTTTAAGTTGTAAAAAGTCAACCAGATGTTGACTTATGAGTTAGAGGGCTCGGATGTGAATTTCGACGATTCGATTAGTTTTGGCAGATGATTTATGACTTAGGAGTATGATCGGAATTGGTTTTGGAGGTTCCGTGTAGAATTAGGCTTGAATTGGTGGAGTTAGTATTTTGGCGATTTCCGGTTGTTAGGCGAGATTTTGATCCGAGGGTCGGAATGGAATTCCGAGAGTTGCTATAGCTTCGTATGGTGATTTCGGACTTAGGCGTATGTCCGGATTTAAAATTGGAAGTCCGTAGGACAATTCAACACATTTTGGCGAATGTTGGAAAACAGAAGATTTTTGGAAAGTTTGACCGAGGGGTTGACTTTTTGATATCGGGGTCGGAATCTAGTTTTGAAAAAGTTCATAGATCCGTTATATCATTTATGACTTGTGTGCAAAATTTGAGGTCAATTGGACTCGATTTGATAGGTTTCGGCATCGAATGTAGAAGTTGGAATTTATTAGTTTCATTAGGCTTGAATTGGGGTATGATTCGTGTTTTTTTTAGCATTGTTGGATGTGATTTAAGGCCTCGACTAAGTCCGTAATATTTTTTAGTACTTGTTGGTATATCCGGACGGGGTCCCGAATGGCTCGGGTGAGTTTTGGGTGGTTAAACGGACTATTTCATCTTTGGAAAATATGAAAAAATTTGCAGAAAATTGCAGAAAAACTGGTGCGTGTAGTCCAGTTTGGAAGCTCATATCTTGCAATCTATAAGAAATCAGAAAAATTACAAAACCTAAAAGTTGTAGCCCTTTGAATCTAGTTTCCAGAATAATAAACCATCAATCATTTGGACATATATACAGAAAGTTACGATAGTTTAAAGTTGACTAGTACTACTGTTGTTTTCCAGGCAGTAAGCATGGCAGAAATTTCTGCTGCACAGGACCGACTTTGGAAGCTTATATCTCATAATTTA